>JAFBJZ010000195.1:0-10413 GCA_016785225.1 Psettodes erumei
AACCTCAAAAAAAGGACACAAGTGTGTTTTTTTGAGGACATGGGTGCATGGAATCATAAAATAACACTTCAGTATCAGTCTTTGTCACTAGATAACACATTTAGAACAAAAAGTTCATGGATAACCCCTTCTGCTCAAGTGCAAACAGGTATATGACCAAAACGTGTTTTTTCTCGTCGAGAAAACCTCAAAAAAAGGACACAAGTGTTTTTTTGAGGACATGGGTGCATGGAATCATAAAATAACACTTCAGTATCAGTCTTTGTCACTAGATAACACATTTAGAACAAAAAGTTCATGGGTAACCCCTTCTGCTCAAGTGCAAACAGGTATATGACAAAAGCGTTTTTTCTCGTCGAGAAAACCTCAAAAAAGGACACAAGTGTGTTTTTTGAGGACATGGGTGCATGGAATCATAAAATAACACTTCAGTATCAGTCTTTGTCACTAGATAAACATTTAGAACAAAAAGTTCATGGATAACCCCTTCTGCTCAAGTGCAAACAGGTATATGACCAAAACGTTTTTTCTCGTCGAAAAAAAACCTCAAAAAGGACACAAGTGTGTTTTTGAGGACATGGGTGCATGGAATCATAAAATAACACTTCAGTATCAGTCTTTGTCACTAGATAACACACATTTAACAAAAAGTTCATGGATAACCCCTTCTGCACAAGTGCAAACAGGTATATGACCAAAACGCTTTTTTTTCTCGTCGAGAAAAACCAAAAAAAGGACACAAGTGTGTTTTTTTTTTTGAGGACATGGGTGCATGGAATCATAAAATAACACTTCAGTATCAGTCTTTGTCACTAGATAACACATTTAGAACAAAAAGTTCATGGATAACCCCTTCTGCACAAGTGCAAACAGGTATATGACCAAAGCGTTTTTTTCTCGTCGAGAAAACCTCAAAAAAGGACACAAGTGTGTTTTTTGAGGACATGGGTGCATGGAATCATAAAATAATAACACTTCAGTATCAGTCTTTGTCACTAGATAACACATTTAGAACAAAAAGTTCATGGATAACCCCTTCTGCTCAAGTGCAAACAGGTATATGACCAAAACGTGTTTTTTCTCGTCGAAAAAACCAAAAAAAAAGACACAGTGTGTGTTTTTGAGGACATGGGTGCATGGAATCATAAAATAACACTTCAGTATCAGTCTTTGTCACTAGATAACACATTTAGAACAAAAAAGTTCATGGATCCCCTTCTGCTTCTGCTCAAGTGCAAACAGGTATATGACCAAAACTGCTTTTCTCGTCGAGAAAACCTCAAAAAAAAGGACACAGTGTGTGTTTTTGAGGACATGGGTGCATGGAATCATAAAATAACACTTTAGTATCAGTCTTTGTCACTAGATAACACATTTAGAACAAAAAGTTCATGGATAACCCCTTCTGCACAAGTGCAAACAGGTATATGACCAAAACGTGCTTTTCTCGTCGAGAAAACCTCAAAAAAGGACACAAGTGTGTTTTGGTGGACATGGGTGCATGGAATCATAAAAAACACTTCAGTATCATTCTTTGTCAGTAGATATGGATATTTAGAAAAAATTTCATGGGTCACCCCCTTCTGCACAAGTGCAAACAGGTAAGTGACCAAAGCGTGTTTTTTTCGTCGAGAAAACACTCAAAAAGGACAGTATTGTGTGTGTGTTTTTGGGGACATGGGTGCATGGAATCATAAAATAACACTTCAGTATCAGTCTTTGTCACTAGATAATGCACATAGAACAAAAAGTTCATGGGTAACCCCTTCTGCACAAGTGCAAAACAAGGTATATGACCAAAACGTTTTTTTTCTCGTCGAGAAAAGCACAAAAAGGACACAAGTGTGTTTTTGGGGACATGGGTGCATGGAATCATAAAATAACACTTCAGTATCGTTCTTTGTCAGTTGATAAACACAATAAAACAAAAAAATTCATGGATCACCCCTTTCTGCACAAGTTCAAAAACAGGCCAGTGATGTGAGCTTTTCTCGTGCTTTTCTCGTCGAGAAAAAAACTCAAAAGGGACAGGACTGTGTTTTTTGGGGACATGGGTGCATGGAATCATAAAATAACACTTCAGTATCATTCTTGGTCAGTTGATAACACAAATAAAGCAAAAATTTCATGGATCACCCCTTTGCACAAGTGCACAAAACAGGTATATGACTGTGAGCTTTTTCTCTCGAAAAAAAACTTAAAAGGACACAAGTGTGTGTTTTGGGGGACATGGGTGCATGGAATCATAAAATAACACTTTAGTATCATTCTTTGTCAGTTGATAATGGATATAAAGCAAAAAATTCCATGGGCTACCCCTTCTGCACAAGTGCAAACAGCGTATGTGACTGTGCTTTTTTTTTTCTCGCCGAAAAAAGCACTTAAAGGACCGTATTGTGGTTTGATAGACATCAGTGCCTGGAATCATAAAATAACACTTTCAGTATCATTCTTTGTCAGTTCATAGTGGATATAAAAAAAGCAAAAATTCCATGGGTCACCCCTTCTGCATAAGTGCAAATATGCCAGTGAGTGTGAGCTTTTTTCTCGCCGAGAAAAGCACAAAAAAGGACACATTACTGTGTTTTTGGGGACATGGGTTCTGGAATCATAAAATAACACTTTAGTATCATTCTTTGTCAGTTGACAATGCATATATAGCAAAAATTTCATGGGTCCCCCCTTCTGCACAAAGTGCAAACAGGCATATGACCAAAACCTGCTTTTTTCTCGCCGAGAAAAAAGCACTAAAGACACAGTGTGTGTGTGTTTTTGGGGACATGGGTGCTTGGAATCAAAAAACAACACTTTAATATCATTCTTGGTCAGTTGACAATGCATAGGGAGCAAAATGTTCATGGGCCCCCCTTCTGCAAACTGCAAAATAGGCAATGACCAAAACCTGCTTTTCTCGCCGAGAAAAGCTCAAAAGAGACAGTACTGTGTTTTTGGTGGACGTGGGTGCGGAATCAATAAAATAACAGTTTAGTATCATTCTTTGTCAGTTGATAACACATTAGCAAAAATTGCATGGGTAACCCCATGGGTCACCCCTTCTGCACAACTGCAAAAACAGGCAAGTGACTGACTGAAAATGCTTTTTTCTCGCGAAAAAGCAATATCAAAAAACACTTGGGGACATGGGACATGTACTGTTTTGGAATCATAAACATAATTAAACTTTAAATCAATCTCATAAAATAACACTTTAATCATCAATCTTGGTCAGTTGACAAAATGCATGGAGCAAAAAGTTCATGGGTCCACGCTTCTGCACAAGACCAAACAGGCATATGACCAAACAAAACCTGCTCGCCGAGAAAAGCACACTAAAAACATGGTAGTGTGTTTTGGGGGACATGGGTGCATGGAATCATGAAATAACACTTTAGTATCGTTCTTGGTCAGTTGATAATGGAAATAAAAAAAAATTCCATGGATCACCCCTTTTGCACAAGTTCAAAGAGGCCAGTGACTGTGAGCTTTTCTCTGGCCGAGAAAGAACTTAAAATGGACACGGGACTGTGTTTTTGGGCGACATGGGTGCCAGGAATCATGAAATAACACTTCTATATCATTCTTGGTCAGTTGATAATGGAAATAAAGCAAAAAATTCCATGGATCACCCCTTTTGCACAAGTCTAAAGAGGCCAGTGACTGTGAGCTTTTCTCGCCGAAAAAAGCACTTGAGGACGGGACTGTGCTTTGGGGGACATGGGTGCCTGGAATCATAAAATAACACTTTAGTATCATTTTTTGTCAGTTGATAATGGATATAAAGCAAAAATTCCATAGGCTACCCCTTCTGCACAAGTGCAAACACGCCTGTGACGGCTTTTTTTTCTTGCCGAGAAAAGCACTTAAAGGACCGTATTGTGGTTTGATAGACATCAGTGCCTGGAATCATAAAATAACACTTTCATATCATTCTTTGTCAGTTCATAGTGGATATAAAGCAAAAATTCCATGGGTCACCCCCCTTCATCTGCATAAGTGCAAATATGCCAGTGAGTGTCTGCTTTTTGGGACGGTACTGTGTTTTTATAGACATCGGTTCTGGAATCATAAAATAAAATAACGCTTTATTATCATTGTTGATCAGTTGACAATGCATATGTAGCAAATATTTCATGGGTCCCTGCTTCTGCACAAGAGCAAACAGGCATATGACCAAAACCTGCTTTTCTCTCGAAAAGCAAACAGGCATATGACCAAAACCTGCTTTTCTCATGAAAAAAAAAGCTTTCTGGACATTACTGTGTTTTGGTGGACGTGGGTGCCTGGAATCATGAAATAACACTTTAGTATCATTGTTTGTCAGTTCATAATGGTACAAAGCAAAAAATTGCATGGGTCACCCCTTCGGCACAACTTCAAACAGGCAAGTGACTGTGAGCTTTTCTCGAGAAAAAAAGCACTATCACATGTACTGTGTTTTGGGGACATGGGTGCCTGGAATCATAAAATAGCACTTTAGTATCATTCTTTGTCAGTTGATAATGGATATAAAGCAAAAATTTCATGGGCTACCCCTTCTGCACAAGTGCAAAGAAGCCAGTGAGTGTTAGCTTTTCTCGCCAAGAAAAGCACTTAATAATAACTGGACTGTGTTTTGGGGGACATGGGTGCCTGGAATCATAAAATAACACTTCAGTATCAGTCTTTGTCACAGATAACACATTTAGAACAAAAAGTTCATGGATAACCCCCTTCTGCTCAAGTGCAAACAGGTATATGACCAAAGCGTGCTTTTCTCATCGAAAAAAAAAAAAAAAGGACACAAGTGTGTTTTTGAGGACATGGGTTTATGGAATCATAAAATAACACTTTAGTATCATTCTTTGTCAGTTGATAATGGATATAAAAAAAAAATTGCATTGCATGGGTCCCCGCTTCTGCACAAGGTCAAACAGGACAGTGACTGCGAGAGCTTTTCTAGAAAAGCACTCAATGCAAAGTACTGTGTGTTTTTGGTGTACATGGGTGCATGGAATCATGAAACAACACTTTTTAGTATCATTCTTTGTCAGTTGACAATGCATATGGAACAAAAATCCATTGTCCCCTTCTGCACAAGTGCAAACAGGCCCCTTCTGCACAAGTGCAAACAGGCCAGTGAGTGTGAGCTTTTCTCGCCGAGAAAAGCACTTAATGGACGGTACTGTGTTTCGATAGATATCGGTGCCTGGAATCATAAAATAACACTTTCATATCATTCTTGGTCAGTTGACAATGCATATGGATTAAAAAGTTCATGGTTCCCCGCTTCTGCACAAGAGCAAACAGGCATAAGACCAAAACAATGGGCTCACAATGGACAGTACTGTGTTTTGTTGGATATGGGTGTATTTAATCATAAAATAACACTTTAGTATCATTCTTTGTCAGTTGATAATAGATATCTAGCAATAATCCCATGGGTCACCCCTTCTGCACAACTTCAAACAGGACAGTGAGTGTGAGCTTGTCTCGCCGAGAAAAGCTCTTAACGAACGGTATTGTGTTTTGATAGACATCGGTAACTGGAATCATAAAATAACACTTTACTATAATTCTTGGTCAGTTGACAATGCATATGGAGCAAAAAGTTCATGGGTCCCCGCTTCTGCACAAGAGCAAACAGGCATATGACCAAAACCTGTTTTTCTCAAAAAAAAAGTTCTTAATGGGCCGGTACCGTGTTTTGATAGACATCGGTGCCTGGACTCATAAAATAACACTTTACTTTAATATCATTCGTGGTCAGTTGACAATGCATATGGAACAAAAAGTTCATAGGTCCCCGCTCTGCACAAGAGCAAAACGGGCATATGCAAACTTGCTTTTCTATGACCAAAACTTGCTAGTTTTCTCGCATGAGAGAAAAGCACTAAAAAACAGTAGTGTGTTTTGGGGGACATGGGTGCATGGAATCATGAAATAACACTTTAGTATCGTTCTTGGTCAGTTGATAATGGAAATAGAGCAAAAAATTCCATGGATCACCCCTTTTGCACAAGTTCAAAGAGGCCAGTGACTGTGAGCTTTTCTCGCGCTGAGAAAAGCACTTAATGGACTTGAATACACTTTTGTCAGTTGGACTGTGCTTTGGATATGGGTGCCTGGAATCATAAAATAACACTTTAGTATCATTCTTTGTCAGTTGATAATGGATATAAAGCAAAAATTCCATGGGCTACCCCTTCTGCACAAGTGCAAACACGCCAGTGACTGTGAGCTTTTCTTGCCGAGAAAGCACTTAAAGGACCGCATTGTGGTTTGATAGACATCACTGCCTGGAATCATAAAATAACACTTTCGTATCATTCTTTGTCAGTTCATAGTGGATATAAAGCAAAAATTCCATGGGTCACCCCTTCTGCATAACTGCAAATATGCCAGTGAGTGTCTGCTTTTTGGACGGTACTGTGTTTTTATAGACAACGGTTCTGGAATCATAAAATAACGCTTTATTATCATTGTTGATCAGTTGACAATGCATATGTTGCAAATATTTCATGGGTCCCTGCACTTCTGCACAAAAGCAAACAGGCATATGACCAAAACCTGCGAGAAAAGCAAAAAGCACTAAATGCACAGTACTGTGTTTTGGGAGACATGGCTGCTTGGAATCATGAAACAACTTTAATATTTAATATCATTCTTGGTCAGTTGACAATGCATAGGGAGCACAACGTTCATGGGCCCCACTTCTGCACAAAGCAAATAGGCATATGACCAAAACCTGCTTTTCGAGAAAAGAGAAAAGCTCACAGGTGCATGGAATCATGAAAGACAGTACTGTGTTTTGGTGGACGTGGGTGCATGGAATCATGAAATAACACTTTAGTATCATTCTTTGTCAGTTGATAATGGATACAAAACAAAAAATTGCATGGGTCACCCCTTCGGCACAACTTTAAACAGGCAAGTGACTGTGAGCTTTTCTCGCCGAGAAAAGCAAGCACTAAATCACACAGTACTGTTTTGGGGACATGGGGGGACATGGGTGCCTGGAATCATAAAATAACACTTTAATATCAATCTTGGTCAGTTGACAATGCATATGGAGCAAAAAGTTCATGGGTCCACGCTTCTGCACAAGACCAATCAGGCATATGACCAAAACCTTTTTTCTCGAAAAAAAAAGCACTAAACGCACGCAGTAGTGTGTTTTTGGGGGACATGGGTGCATGGAATCATGAAATAACACTTTAGTATCGTTCTTGGTCAGTTGATAATGGAAATAAAGCAAAAAATTCCATGGATCACCCCTTTTGCACAAGTTCAAAGAGGCCAGTGACTGTGAGCTTTTCTGGCCGAGAAAAAAAAAGCGGGACTGTGTTTTTAATGGACGGGACTGTGTTTTGGGCGACATGGGTGCCAGGAATCATGAAATAACACTTCTATATCATTCTTGGTCAGTTGATAATGGAAATAAAGCAAAAAATTCCATGGATCTTTTGCACAAGTAAAAAGAGGCCAGTGACTGTGAGCTTTTTTCTCGAGAAAGAAAAGCACTTAATGGACTGGACTGTGCTTTGGGGACATGGGTGCCTGGAATCATAAAATAACACTTTAGTATCATTTTTTGTCAGTTGATAATGGATATAAAGCAAAAATTCCATAGGCTACCCCTTCTGCACAAGTGCAAACACGCCTGTGACTGTGAGCTTTTCTCGCCGAGAAAAGCACTTAAAAGGACCGTATTGTGGTTTGATAGACATCAGTGCCTGGAATCATAAAATAACACTTTTTCGTATCATTCTTTGTCAGTTCATAGTGGATATAAAGCAAAAATTCCATGGGTCACCCCTTCTGCATAAGTGCAAATATGCCAGTGAGTGTCTGGGCCGGTTTTTTGACGGTACTGTATTTTTTATAGACATCGGTTCTGGAATCATAAAATAACGCTTTATTATCATTGTTGATCAGTTGACAAAATATTTCATGGGTCCCTGCTTCTGCACAAACAAACAGGCATATGACCAAAACCTGCTTTTCGCCGAGAAAAGCTCACAATGAGACAGTACTGTGTTTTGGTGGACATTGGTGCATGGAATCATGAAACAACACTTTAGTATCATTTTGTCAGTTGATAATGCATGGTGCACAATGTTCATGGGCCCCACTTCTGCACAAAGCAAATAGCAATGACCAAAACCTGCTTTTTCAGTACTGTGTTTTTGGTGGACATGGGTGCATGGAATCATGAAATAACACTTTAGTATCATTCTTTGTCAGTTGATAATGGATAAAGCAAAAATTTCATGGGTCACCCCTTCTGCACAAGTGCAAAAAAGCCAGTGAGTGTTAGCTTTTCTCGTCAAGAAAAGCACTTAATAACCGGACTGTGTTTTGGGGGACATGGGTGCCTGGAATCATAAAATAACACTTTCAGTATCAGTCTTTGTCAGTTGATAACACATATAGAACAAAAAGTTCATGGGTCCCCCTTCTGCTCAAGTGCAAACAGGTATATGACCAAAACCTGCTTTTCTCATCGAGAAAACCTAAAAAAAAGACACAAGTGTGTTTTTGAGGACATGGGTTTATGGAATCATAAAATAACACTTTAGTATCATTCTTTGTCAGTTGATAATGGATATAGCAAAAAAACCAAAAAAGTCAAACATGAGTGTCAGCCCCTCTCTGCACTAAAAGTGAAAACAGGCACAGTGACTGTGAGCTTTCTCGCCGAGAAAAGCAAACAAATGTCACACTGTGTTTTGGGGGACATGGGTGCCTGGAATCATAAAATAACACTTTCATATCATTCTTGGTCAGTTGACAATGCATATGGAGCAAAAATTTCATGGGTCCCTGCTTCTGCACAAGAGCAAACAGGCATATGACCAAAACCTGCTTTTCTCGCCGAGAAAAGCACACTAAATGGACAGACAGTACTGTTTTTTGGTGGACATGGGTGCCTGGAATCATAAAATAACACTTTTATATCATTCTTGGTCAGTTGACAATGCATAAACAAAAAAAGTTCATGGTCCCCCCCCTTCTGCACAAGAGCAAACAGGCATATGACCAAAACCTGCTTTTTTCTCCGAGAAAAAAAGCTCAAAAAAGGACAGTACTGTGTTTTTTGTTGGACATGGGTGCATGGAATCATGAAATAACACTTTAGTATCATTCTTTGTCAGTTGATAATGGATATATAAAAAAAAAATTCCATGGGTCACCCCTTCTGCACAAGTGCAAGCAAAAGTGAGTGAGCCAGTGACTGTGAGCTTTTTTCTCGCCGAGAAAAAAGCACTTAATGGGCACGGGACTGTGTTTTTGGGGACATGGGTGCATGGAATCATAAAATAACACTTTAGTATCATTCTTTGTCAGTTGATAATGGATATAAAGTAAAAAATTCCATGGGTCACCCCTTCTGCACAAGCAAGCAAACAGGCCAGTGACCAAAAGCTTTTCTCGCCGAAAAAAGCACTAAATGGACACACAGTATGTTTTGGGGACATGGGTGCCTGGAATCATAAAATAACACTTTATATATCATTCTTGGTCAGTTGACAATGCATATGGAGCAAAAAGTTCATGGGTCCCCGCTTCTGCACAAGAGCAAACAGGCATATGACCAAAACCTGCTTTTCTCGCCGAGAAAAGCTCAAAAGGACAGTACTGTGTTTTTGGTGGACATGGGTGCATGGAATCATAAAATAACACTTTAGTATATCATTCTTTGTCAGTTGATAAATGGATATAAAGCAAAAAATTCCATGGGTCACCCCTTCTGCACAAGTGCAAACAGGCCAGTGACTGTGAGCTTTTTTCTCGCCGAAAGAAAAGCACTAAAAATGACACAGTACTGTGTTTTGGGGGACATGGGTGCCTGGAATCATAAAATAACACTTTAGTATCATTCTTTGTCAGTTGATAATGACATATAAAAAAAAATTTCATGGGTCACCCCTTCTGCACAAGCAAAGCAAACAGGCCAGTGACTGTGAGCTTTTCTCGCCGAGAAAAGCACTTAAAAGGACAGTACTGTGTTTTGATGGACATGGGTGCATGGAATCATGAAATAACACTTTAGTATCATTCTTTGTCAGTTGATAATGGATATAAAGCAAAAATTCCATGGGTCACCCCTTCTGCACAAGTGCAAACAGGCCAGTGAGTGTGAGCTTTTCTCGCCGAGAAAAGCACATAAATGGACGGTACTGTGTTTTTTGGGGGACATGGGTGCCTGGAATCATAAAATAACACTTTAATATCATTCTTGGTCAGTTGACAATGCATATGGAGCAAAAAGTTCATGGGTCCCCGCTTCTGCACAAGAGCAAACAGGCATATGACCAAAACCTGCTTTTCTCGCCGAGAAAAAAAGCACTAAATGCAGACAGTACTGTGTTTTTGGGGGACATGGGTGCATGGAATCATGAAATAACACTTTAATATCATTCTTGGTCAGTT
>JAFBJZ010000196.1:0-18752 GCA_016785225.1 Psettodes erumei
TGCAGAAGCGGGGACCCATGAACTCTTTGCTCCATATGCATTGTCAACTGACCACCAATGATATAAAGGTGTTAGTTTATGATGCCAGGCACCCATGCCCCCCAAAACACAGTACTGTGCATTTAGTGCTTTTCTCGGTGAGAAACGCTCACAGTCACTGGCCTGTTTGAACTTGAGCAGAAGGGGTGACCCATGGAAGTTTTTGCTTTTATATCCATAATCAACTGACAAAGAGTGATATTAAAGTGTTATTTCATGATTCCATGCACCCGTGTCCCCCAAAACACAGTCCGGCCATTAAGTGCTTTCTCAGCGAGAAAAGCTCACAGTCGTTGGCCTCTTTGAACTTGTGCAGAAGGGGTGACCCATGGGATTATTGCTACATATCCATTATCAACTGACAAAGAATGATACGAAACTGTTATTTCATGATTCCATACACCCATGTCCAACAAAACACAGTACTGTCCGTTGTGATCTTTTTCTCGGCGAGAAAAGCAGTTTTTTCAGTCATATCTTTTTTGCTCTTGTGCAGAAGCGGGGAACCATGAACTTTTTTTGCTCCATATGCATTGTCAACTGACCAACAATGATATTAAAGTGTTATTTTATGATTCCAGGCACCCATGTCCACCAAAACACAGTACCGTGCATTTAGTGTTTTTTTTTCTCAGCGATAAAAGCAGGTTTTGGTCATATGCATGTTTGCTGTTGTGCAGAGAAGGGGGACATGACTTTTTTTTTTACTCCATATTTTTTCACTGACCACGAATGATATTAAAGTGTTATTTTATACTTCCAGGCACCCATGTCCCCCAAAACACAATACCGTCCATTAAGTGCTATTCTCGGCGAGAAAAGCTCACAGTCACTGGCCTCTTTGAACTTGTGCAGAAGGGGTGATCCATGGAATTTTTTGGTTTATATCCATTATCAACTGACAAAGAACGATACTAAAGTGTTATTTCATGATTCCATGCACCAATGTCCACCGAAAAACAGTACTGTTCCTTGTGAGCTTTTCTCGGCGAGAAAAGCAGGTTTTTGTCATATACCTGTTTGCTGTTGTGCAGATGCGGGGACCAATGAACTTTTTGCTCCAAACCCATTGTCAACTGACCAAGATATTATAAGTAAAGTGTTATTGATTTATGATTCTAGGTCAAAATCAAAATGTCCATCAAAAAACACAATACCGTCCATTTGCTTTTTCTCGGCGAGACAAGCTCACATTTACTGGCCTTTTTGAACTTGTGCAGAAGGGGTGACCCATGGGATTTTTTGGTTTATAACTATTATCAACTGACCAAGAATGATACTAAAGTGTTATTTCATGATTCCATGCACCCATGTCCACCAAAAAACACAGTACTGTCTATTCTGAGCTTTTTCTCGGCGAGAAGCAGCTTTTTTTGGTCATATGCCTGCTTGCTCTTGTGCAGAAGCGGGGACCCATGAACTTTTTTGCTCCATATGCATTGTCATCTGACCAAAAAAAATGATATTAAAGTGTTATTTCATGATTCCAGGCACCCATGTCCCCCCAAAACACCGTACCGTCCATTAAGTGCTATTCTCGGCGAGAAAAGCTCACAGTCACTCTCCTCTTTGAACTTGTGCAACAGGGATGATCCATGGAATTTTTTTTGCTTTATATCCATCATCAACAGACAAACAATTATACTAGAGGGTTATTTTATGATTCCATGCACCCATGTCCACTAAAACACACACACCCTTGTGAGCTTTTTCTTGTGAAAAGCTTACGCCTGTTTCTCAGGGGTGAAAAGCAGGTTTTGGTCATACGCCTGTTTGCTCTTGTGCAGAAGCAGAAGGGGACCCATTAACTTTTTTTTGCTCCATATGCATTGTCAACTGACCAACAATGATAAAAGTTTTTTAGTTTCCATGATTCCAGGCATCCATGTCCCCCAAAACACAGTACTGTGCATTTAGTGCTTTTCTCGGCGAGAAAAGCAGGTTTTGGTCATATGCCTGTTTGCTCTTGTACAGAAGCAGAGGGACCCCTGACTTTTTCCTTTTGGATTCCTCAATGACCAAGAATGATTTAAAGTGTTGTTGACCAAGAATGATATTAAAGTGTTATTTTATGATTCCAGGCAGCCATGTCCCCCCAAAACACAGTCCGGCCATTAAGTGCTTTTTCCTGGCGAGAAAAGCTTACACTCACTGGCTTGTTTGCACTTGTGCAGAAGGGGTAGCCCATGGATTTTTTTTTCCTTTATATCCATTATCAACTGACAAAGAATGATACTAAAGTGTTATTTTATGATTCCAGGCACCCATGTCCCCCCAAAGCACAGTCCCGTCCATTAAGTGCTTTTTCTCGGCGAGAAAAGCTCACACTCACTGGTCTCTTTGAACTTGTGCAAAAGGGGTGATCCATGGATTTTTTTTTTGCTTTATTTCATTATCAACTGACCAAGAATGATACTAAAGTGTTATTTCATGATTCCATGCACCCATGTCCCCCAAAACACACTACCGTGCATTGAGTGCTTTTTCTCAGCGAGAAAAGCAGGTTTTCAGTCATATGCCTGTTTGTTTGGTCTTGTGCAGAAGCGTGGACCCATGACTTTTTTTTTTGCTCCATATGCATTGTCAACTGACCAAGAATGATATTAAAGTGTTATTTTTATGATTCCAGGCACCCATGTCCCCAAAAAACACAGTACATTTAGTGCATTTAGTTTTTTTCTCGGCGAGAAAAAGCTCACTGTCACTTGCCTGTTTGAAGTTGTGCAGAAGGGGTGACCCATTTTTTTTTTTGCTTTATATCCATTATCAACTGACAAAGAATGATACTAAAGTGTTATTTCATGATTCCATGCACCCACGTCCACCAAAAAAACACAGTACTGTCCCTTGTGCTTTTTTTTCTCGGCGAGAAAAGCAGGTTTTAGTCATATGCCTGTTTGCTCTTGTGCAGAAGTGGGGGACCCATGAATTTTTTTGCTCCATATGCATTGTCAACTGACCAAGAATGATATTAAAGTGTTATTTTATGATTCCAGCACCCATGTCCCCAAAACACAGTACCGTGCATTTAGTGCTTTTTCTCGGCGATAAAAGCAGGTTTTGGTCATATGCCTGTTTGCTCTTGTGCAGAGCGGGGACCCATGAAATTTTTGCTATATGCATGCATTATCAACTGATCAACAATGATAATAAAGTGTTATTTTATGATTCCAGAACCGATGTTATTTTATGATTCCATGCACATTTGTCAAGCAATGTTATTGAACAAACTTTGTACAAGTGTTTTACTCACAGTTTTTGGTCACTCACATGCATTTTGCAGTTATGCAGAAGGGGTGACCCATGATTTTTTTTGCTTTATATCCACTATGAACTGACAAAGAATGATACTGAAAGTGTTATTTTATGATTCCAGGCACTGATGTCTATCAAAACACAGTACTGTCCTTTAAGTGCTTTTCTCGGCAAGAAAAGCTCACAGTCACTGGCCTGTTTGCACTTGTGCAGAAGGGGTGACCCATGGACTTTTTTTGCTTTATATCCATTATCAACTGACAAAGAATGATACTAAAGTGTTATTTTTTATGATTCCAGGCACCCATGTCCCCAAAACACACAGTCCGTCCATTAAGTGCTTTTCTCGGCGAGAAAAGCAGTCACTGGCCTCTTCACACTTGTGCAAAGGGGTGATCCATGAATTTTTGAACATTGTGCAAAGGGGTGATGACCCATGAATTTTTTGCTTTATATCCATTATCAACTGACCAAGAATGATACATAAAGTGTTATTTCATGATTCCAGGCACCCATGTCCCCAAAAACACAGTCCCGTTTTTTAAGCTTTTTTCTCGAGAAAAGCAGCTCACAGTCACTTGCCTGTTTGAACTTGTGCAGAAGGGGGTGACCCATGAATTTTTTTTTTGCTTTATATCCATTATCAACTGAAGAAAGAATGATACTGTTATTTTATATTTCCATGATTCCATGCACCCATGTCCCCCAAAACACAGTTGTGTCCTTTTAGTGCTTTTCTCGGCGAGAAAAGCAGGTTTTTGGTCATATGCCTGTTTGCTCTTGTGCAGAAGCGGGGACCCATGAACTTTTTGCTCCATATGCATTGTCAACTGACCAAGAATGATATTAAAGTGTTATTTTATGATTCCAGGCACCCATGTCCCCAAAACACACAGTACCATTAAGTGCTTTTTTCAAGAGAAAAGCAGCTCACACTCACTGCCTGTTTGCTCTTGTGAAGAAGGGTGACCCATGAAATTTTGCTTTATATCCATTATCAACTGACAAAGAATGATAAAGTGTTGTTTTTTATTCATGCACCCATGTCCTGTTTGCTTTGTGAGCTTTTTTCTCATGAAAAAAGCTTTTTTTGACCATATGCCTGTTTGCTCTTGTGCAGAAGGGGTGACCCATGAATTTTTTCCATCCATTATCAACTGACCAAGAATGATATAAAGTGTTATTTTTGATGATTCCAAACACACCATGTCTATCAAAAACACAGTTTTTTTTGTCCATTTTGCTTTTCTCGGCGAGAGAAAAGCTCACACTCACTGGCCTGTTTGAACTTGTGCAGAAGGGGTGACCCATGAAATTTTGCTTTTATATCCATTATCAACTGACAAAGAATGATACTAAAGTGTTATTTCATGATTCCATGCACCCATGTCCCCCAAAACACAGTTGTGTTTTTTGAGTGCTTTTCTCGGCGAGAAAAGCAGGTTTTGGTCATATGCCTGTTTGCTCTTGTGCAGAAGGGGGGACCCATGACTTTTTTTTTGCTTTATATGCATATCAACTGACCAAGAATGATATTAAAGTGTTATTTTATGATTCCAGGCACCCATGTCAAAAAAAACACAGTACCGTCCATTTGAGTGCTTTTTCGAAGCGAGAAAAGCAGGTCATAGTCATATGCCTGTTTGCACTTGTGCAGAAGGGTGACCCATGAATTTTTGCTTCATATCCATTCATTCAACTGCAGAATGATGAAATTTTTATGATTTTTTCTAATATTATATCCATTATCAACTGACCAAGAATGATATAAAGTGTTATTTTATGATTCCATGCACCCATGTCCCAAAAACACAGTCACTGTGCTTTTAGTTTTTTTCTCGGCGAGAAAAAAGTTTCACAGTCATATGCCTGTTTGATCTTGTGCAGAAAGGGGTGACCCATGATTTTTTTTTTGCTTTATATCCATAATCAACTGACAAAGAATGATATTAAAGTGTTATTTCATGATTCCATGCACCCATGTCCCCCAAAACACAGTACCGTCCATTAAGTGCTTTTTCTAAAAGCTCACAGTCACGTTATGCCTCTTTGAACTTGTGCAGAAGGGGTGACCCATGAATTTTTGCTCATATATCCATTATCAACTGACAAAGAATGATACTGAAAGTGTTATTTCATGATTCCCATGTCCAAAAAAACACAGTACTGTCCGTTGTCCTTTTCTCGGCGAGAAAACACAGTATTTTTTTGCTTTGTGCAGAAGGGGACCATGACTTTTTTCTGCAGGTGTGAGAGAATTGCATACAGTCATATTGCCTGTTTGAACTTGTGCAGAATGGGGAACCATGAATTTTTTTCTTTCCATGTGCACATCAACTGACCAACAATGATATTAAAGTGTTATTTTATGATTCCAGGCACCCATGTCCACCAAAACACAGTACCGTGCATTTAGTCTTTTTTCTCAGCGAAAAAAAGCAGGTTTTAGTCATATGCCTGTTTGCTGTTGTGCAGAAGGGGGACCCATGAATTTTTTTTTGCTCCAAACCCATTGTCAACTGACAAAGAATGATATTAAAGTGTTATTTTATGATTCCAGGCACCAAAAGCTCATTCACTAGCCTGTTTGAACTTTGCAGAAGGGGTGACCCATGAAATTTTTTCACTTTATATCCTTATCAACTGAAGAATGATTGAACAGAATGGGTGACCCATCATTCACTGCCTGTTTGAACTTGTGCAGAAGGGACATGACCCATGTTATTTTGATGATTTTATAACTAATATCAACTGACCAAGAATGATACTAAAGTGTTATTTCATGATTCCATGCACCCATGTCAGCAAAACACAGTACTGTCTATTCTGCTTTTTTCACGGCGAGAAAAGCAGCTTTTAGTCATATGCCTTTTTTGCTCTTGTTCAGAAGGGGGACCCATGAACTTTTTTTTTTCTCCATATGCATTGTCAACTGACCAAAAATGATATTAAAGTGTTATTTCATGATTCCAGGCACCCATGTCCCCCAAAACACAGTCCGTCCATTAACTGCTATTCTCGGCGAGAAAAGCTCACAGTCACTGGCCTGTCTGAACCTGTGCGGAAGGGATGACCCATTGGATTATTGCTAAATATTATTATTATTAACTGACAAAGAACGATACTAAAGTGTTATTTCCTGATTCCATACCCATGTCCACAAAAAACAGTACTGTCCCTTGTGAGCTTTTCTCGGCGAGAAAAGTTTTTCAATCATATGCCTGTTTGCTCTTGTGCAGAAGCAGGGACCCATGAAGCTTTTTGCTTTTTTTCAACTGAGAGAAAAGCAGCAATCATATGCCTGTTTGCTCTTGTGCAGAAGCAGGGACCCATGAATTTTTTGCTCCATATGCATTGTCAACTGACCAAGAATGATATGAAAGTGTTATTTTAAATTTCAAGGCACGCTTGTCCCCCAAAACACAGTACCGTGCATTTAGCTTTTTTTCTCGGGTGAGTGAAGCTCACACTCACTGGCCTGTTTTCACTCGTGCAGAAGGGGTGACCCATGGGATTTTTGGTTTATATCCATTACGAACTGACAAAGACTGATACTGAAGTGTTATTTTATGATTCCATAAACCCATGTCCAAAAAAAACACACTTGTGTCCTTTTTAAGGTTTTCTCGATGAGAAAAGAAAAGCATTTTTTCATATACCTGTTTGCACTTGAGCAGAAGGGGTTATCCATGTTTGCACTTGAGCAGAAGGGTTATCCATGAATTTTTTTTTGTTCTAAATGTGTTATCTAGTGACAAAGACTGATACTGAAGTGTTATTTTATGATTCCAGGCACCCATGTCCCCAAAAAACACAGTCCGGCCATGCTTTTTTTCTTGGCGAGAAAAGCTAACACTCACTGGCTTCTTTGCACTTGTGCAGAAGGGGTAGCCCATGAAATTTTTGCTTTATATCCATTATCAACTGACAAAGAATGATACTAAAGTGCTATTTCATGATTCCATGCACCAATGTCCACCAAAACACAGTACTGTCCCTTGTGAGCTTTTCTCGGCGAGAAAAGCAGGTTTTGGTCATATGCCTGTTTGCTCTTGTGCAGAAGCAGGGACCCATGAAATATTTGCTACATATGCATTGTCAACTGATCAACAATGATAATAAAGCGTTAGCGTTATTTTATGATTCCAACCGATGATGTCTAAAAAACAACACAGTCAAAAGCCGTCAAAAACTGGCATATTTGCACTTATGCAGAAGGGGGACCCATGGAATTTTTTTTTATATCCACTATGAACTGAGAAGAATGATGACGAAAGTGTGGAATTGATGCTTTCCATGCACTGATGTCTATCAAACCTGACAAAGAATTTTCTCGGCGAGAAAGTGTTATTTTATGATTCAGGCACTGATGTCTATCAAACCACAATGCACGGTCCTTTAAGTGCTGCAGAAGGGAGTAAAAATATCTGAGCGTGTTTGCACTTGTGCAGAAGGGGTAGCCTATGGAATTTTTGCTTTATATCCATTATCAACTGACAAAAAAATGATACTAAAGTGTTATTTTATGATTCCAGGCACCCATGTCCCCCAAAGCACAGTCCGTCCATTAAGTGCTTTTTTCTCGGCGAGAAAAGCTCACAGTCACTGGCCTCTTTAGACTTGTGCAAAAGGGGTGATCCATGGAATTTTTTGCTTTATTTCCATTATCAACTGACCAAGAATGATATAGAAGTGTTATTTCATGATTCCTGGCACCCACCCATGCCCAAAACACAGTCCGTCCATTAAGTGCTTTTCTCAAAAACACAGTCCCGCCTCCATTAAGTGCTTTTCTCGGCCAAAAAAGCTCACAGTCACTGGCCTCTTTGAACTTGATCCATGCAAAGGGGTGATCCATGGAATTTTTTGCTTTATTTCCATTATCAACTGACCAAGAACGATACTAAAGTGTTATTTCATGATTCCATGCACCCATGTCCCCCAAAACACACTACCGTGCAAAGTGCTTTTTTTTCGGAGAAAAGCAGGTTTTAGTCATATGTGCTTGTTTAGTGCTATTTTTTGGTCTTGAGAAATTTTGTTTTGGTCATATGCCTGATTCTTGTCTTGTGCAGAAGCGTGGACCCATGAACTTTTTGCTCCATATGCATTGTCAACTGACCAAGATTGATATTAAAGTGTTATTTTATGATTCCAGGCACCCATGTCCCCCAAAACACAGTACCGTGCATTTAGTGCTTTTCTCGCGAGAAAAGCTCACGATCACTGCCTGTTTAAAGTTGTGCGAAGGGGTGACCCATGCAATTTTTGTTTTTATCCATTATTATCAATGATACAAAGAATGATACTAAAGTGTTATTTCATGATTCCATGCACCCATTTCACACACCCCATGCACCCACGTCCACAAAAACTGTTTACTGGCC
This sequence comes from Psettodes erumei, assembly GCA_016785225.1. Taxonomy (NCBI): domain Eukaryota; kingdom Metazoa; phylum Chordata; class Actinopteri; order Pleuronectiformes; family Psettodidae; genus Psettodes; species Psettodes erumei. The sequence continues at coordinate 8,682 of JAFBJZ010000196.1, forward strand.
TTGTTTTTTTCGGCGAGAAGAGAAAAGCAGGTTTTATGTCATGCTTTCTCTTGTCTTGTGCAGGGCCATGGGGCCCATGAACGTTATGCTCCCTATCAATTGTCAACTGACCAAGAATGATATTAAAGTTCATGATTTCAGCAGCCATGTTCCCAAGCAGCCATGTCTCCCAAAACACAGTACCGTGCATTTAGTGCTTTTCTCGGCAATAAAAGCAGGTTTTGGTCATATGCCTGTTTGCTCTTGTGCAGAAGCGGGGACCCATGAAATATTTGCAACATATGCATTGTCAACTGATCAACAATGATAATAAAGCGTTATTTTATGATTCCAGAACCGTTGTCTATAAAAACACAGTACCGTCCAAAAAGCAGACACTCACTGGCATATTTGCAGTTATGCAGAGGTGGGTGACCCATTTTTTTTTTTTATATTTATGAACTGACTGAAAGAAATGATACGAAAGTGATTTTATGAAAGTGTGATTTCTATGATTCCAGGTCTGATGTCTATCAAACCACTTTCTGCGGTCAAGAAAAAGTGCTTTCAAGAAAAAGAAAAGCTCACAGTCACTGGCGTGTTTGCACTTGTGCAGAAGGGGTAGCCCATGGATTTTTTTGCTTTATATCCATTATCAACTGACAAAGATAATGATACTAAAGTGTTATTTTATGATTCCAGGCACCCATGTCCCCCAAAGCACAGTCCGTCCATTAAGTGCTTTTCTCGGCGAGAAAAGCTCACAGTCACTGGCCTCTTTGAGACTTGTGCAAAAGGGGTGATCATGAATTTTTTTTGCTTTATTTCCATTATCAACTGACCAAGAATGATATAGAAGTGTTATTTCATGATTCCTGGCACCCATGTCGCCCAAAACACAGTCCCGTCCATTAAGTTCTTTTCTCGGCCAGAAAAGCCAGTCACTGGCCTCACTGGCCTCTTTGAACTTGTGCAAAAGGGGTGATCCATGGATTTTTTAGCTTTATATCCATTATCAACTGACCAAGAACTATACTAATTTATTATTTCATGATTCCATGCACCCATGTCCAAACAAAACACACTACCGTGCGTTTAGTGCTTTTCTCGGCGAGAAAAGCAGGTTTTTAGTCATATGCCTGTTTGGTCTTGTGCAGAAGCGTGGACCCATGACTTTTTGCTCCATATGCATTGTCCCATATTAAAGTGTTATTTTATGATTCCATGTGCATTGTCAACTGACCAAGATTGATATTAAAGTGTTATTTTATGATTCCAGGCACCCATCCCCCCCAAAACACAGTACCGTGCATTTAGTGCTTTTTTTTGTGAGCTCTTTTTTTTTTGCCATGAACTTTTTGTGCAGAAGGGTGACCCATGAATCAACTCCATACATTATCAACTGATAAAAAGAAAGTGTTATTTTATGATTCCATGCACCCATGTCTATCAAAAACACACAGTAAAAACACAGTACTTTTTCTTTTTAAGAGCTTTTCTCAGCGAGAAAAGCATGGGTTTTCACACTGTGCATGCCTGTTTGAACTTGTGCAGAAGGGGTGACCCATGGGATTATTGCAACCTATGCATTATCAACTGACAAAGAATGATATTAAAGTGTTATTTCATGATTCCAAGCACCATGTCCCCCAAAACACAGTACTGTCCATTGTAAAAGCTTTTTTGTGTGCTTTTCTCGTTTTGAAAAGCAGGTTTTTGGTCATATGCCTGTTTGCTCTTGTGCAGAAGCGGGGACCCATGAAAATTTTTGCTACATATGCATTGTCAACTGATCAACAATGATAATAAAGTGTTATTTTATGATTCCAGCACCGATGTCTATAAAAACACAGTACCGTCCATTAAGTGCTTTTTTCTCGGCGAAAAAGCTCACACTCACTGGCCTGTTTGCACTTGTGCAGAAGGGGTGACCCATGAAATTTTTGCTTTATATCCATTATTGACTGAGAAAAAGAATGATGTTAAAGTGTTATTTTATGATTCCATGCACCCCATGTCAAAAAACACAGTGTGTCAGTCTTGTGCTTTTCTCGGCAGAAAAAAGCTTTCAGTTTATGCCTGTTTTGCTTGTGCAAAGGGGGACCCATGATTTTTTTTGCATATTTTATCACTTGTGCTTTACCCATGAATGATTTGCACCCATATCCATTATCAACTGACAAAGATGATACTAAATGTTATTTTATGACTGATATGATCCAACAACTTTTTATATTTATATGTTATTTCAATGACAAAGAATGATACTTTTAAAGTGTTATTTTATGATTCCAGGCACCTCAAATCAAAACACAGTTTTGTGTCCAAAAAGTGCTTTTTCGGCGAGAAAAGCACGTTTTTTGGTCATATGCCTGTTTGTTTGCACTTGTGCAGAAGGGGTTACCCATGACTTTTTTTTGCTTTATATCCATTATCAACTGACAAAGAATGATACTAAAGTGTTATTTTATGATTCCAGGCACCCATGTCCCCCAAAACACAGTCCGTCCATTAAGTGCTTTTCTCGGCGAGAAAAAAAGCTCACACACTGCCTCTTTACTTTGAACTTGTGCAAAGGGTGATCCATGAATTTTTGCTTTATATTTCCATTATCAACTGACCAAGAATGATACTAAAGTGTTTTTTTGATTCCATGCACCCATGATTTATATCCATTATCAACTGACAAAGAATGATACTAAAGTGTTATTTTATGATTCCATGCATTCCATGTCTCAAAACCCATGTTTTCAAAAAACACACTTGTGTCCCTTTTGCTTTTTTCTCATGATGAGAAAAGCACGTTTTAGTCATATACCTGTTTGCACTTGTGCAGAAGGGGTGATCCATGAATTTTTTTTGTTTAAATGTATTATCAACTGACCAAAGAATGATATTAAAGTGTTATTTTATGATTCCATGCACCCATGTCCCCCAAAACACAGTCCGTCCATTAAGTGCTTTTTCTTGGCGAAAAAAACACTGGTTTTGGTCATTGCCTGTTTGCACTTGTGCAGAAGGGGGACCCATTTTTTTTTGCTTTATATCCATTATCAACTGACAAAGAATGATACTAAAGTGTTATTTTATTTTATGACCCCAGGCACCCATCATCAAATCAAAACACAGTTGTCCGTGTGCTTTTTTTTTGCTTTTCTCGAAAAGAAAAGCTCGTTTTGTCACTGCCTGTTTGCACTTGTGCAGAAGGGGTGACCCAACTTTTTTTTTGCTTTATATCCATTATCAACTGACAAAGAATGATACTAAAGTGTTATTTCATGATTCCATGCACCCATGTCCACCAAAACACAGTTTGTGTGTTTTTTGCTTGCTTTTCTCGGCGAAAAAAAGCAGGTTTTGGTCATATGCCTGTTTGCACTTGTGCAGAAGGGGGGACCCATGAACTTTTTTGCTCTATATGCATTATCAACTGACCAAGAATGATACTAAAGTGTTATTTTATGATTCCATGCACCCATGTCCCCAAAAACACAGTTGTCCAGTGCTTTTCGAAGAAAAGAAAAAAAGCTCACTCACTCATATGCCTGTTTGCACTTGTGCAGAAAGGGGTTATCCATGAATTTTTTTTTTTCTATTTATATCCATTAACTGACAAAGAATGATACTGAAGTGTTATTTTATGATGATACTCCTCAAAAACACAGTGTGTGTTATTTTATGATTCCATGCCCCCCATCTCTTTCAAAACACACACTTTTCCTTTAAGAGCTTTTCTCTCTGAGAAAAAGGGTTTTGGTCATATGCCTGCATTTTGAACTTGTGCAGAAGGGGTTATCCATGATTTGTTTTTTTCTATATATCCATTATCAACTGACAAGAATGATACTATGTTATTCCATGTTATTCCATGATTCCATGCACCCATGTCCCCAAAACACAGTTGTGTCCTTTTTGAGTGCTTTTCTCGGCGAAAAAAAGCAGGTCACAGTCATATACCTGTTTGCACTTGTGCAGAAGGGGGGATCCATGAACTTTTTTTGCTCTATATCCATTATCAACTGACAAAGAATGATACTGAAGTGTTATTTTATGATTCCATGCACCCATGTCCCCCAAAAACACACACTTGTCAGTCCTTTGCCATTAAGTGTTTTTCTCGGCGAGAAAAGCTCACAGTCACTCATATGCCTGTTTGCACTTGTGCAGAAGGGGTGATCCATTTTTTGCTTTATATTTTTGAAGCTTGACAAAGAAATACTAAAGTGTTATTTTTATGATTATGCACCCTATCAAAAACCTTTTGATTTTTTTTGCAAAAGTGGGTTGATCCATGAAAATTTTTGCTTCCATATCCATTATCAACTGACAAAGAATGATTTAAAGTGTTATTTTATGATTCCATGCACCCATGTCCCCCAAAACACAGTACTGTTCTTTTTAAGTGCTTTTCTCGGTGAGAAAAAGCAGGTTTTTGTCACTATACCTGTTTGCACTTGTGCAGAAGGGGTGACCCATGAATTTTTTGCTCTATATCCATTATCAACTGACAAAGAATGATACTAAAGTGTTATTTTATGATTCCATGCACCCATGTCCAAAAAAACACAGTGTGTGTTTTTTAGTGCTTTTCTTTTTGAGAAAAAGCAGGTTTTGGTCATATGCCTGTTTGCTCTTGTGCAGAAGGGGGGACCCATGAACTTTTTGCTCTCTATATGTGTTTGTCAACTGACCAAGAATGATATTAAAGTGTTATTTTTGATTTTATGATTCCAGGCACCCATGTCCCCAAAAAACACACTTGTGTCCTTTTTTTAGTGCTTTTCTCGGCGAAAAAAAGCTCGTTTTGGTCATATGCCTGTTTGCACTTTGTGCAGAAGGGGTGACCCATTTTTTTTTTTTTTGCTTTATATCCATTATCAACTGACAAAGAATGATACTAAAGTGTTATTTTATGATTCCATGCACCCATGTCCTCAAAAACACAGTTGTGTCCCTTTTGTTTTTTTTCTCGGCGAGAAAAGCACGTTTTGGTCATATGCCTGTTTGCACTTGTGCAGAAGGGGGGACCCATGACTTTTTTTTTCTAAATCCATGCATATCAACTGACAAAGAATGATACTAAAGTGTTATTTTATGATTCCATGCACCCATGTCCAAAAAAAACACAGTTGTGTCCATTTAGTGCTTTTTTCTCGGCGAGAAAAGCACGTTTTGGTCATGGCCTGTTTGCACTTTGCAGAAGGGTGACCCATGACTTTTTGGGGTCCATTATCATGACAAAGAATGATTTAAAGTGTTATATTATGATTATCAACTGACAAAGAATGATACTAAAGTGTTATTTTATGATTCCATGCACCCATGTCCCCCAAAACACAGTCTTGTCCATTAAGTGCTTTTTCGGCGAGAAAAAAGCTCACAGTCATTGCTTGCCTGTTTGAACTTGTGCAGAAGGGGTGACCCATGAAATTTTTTGCTTACATATCCATTATCAACTGACAAAGAATGATACTAAAGTGTTATTTCATGATTCCATGCACCCATGTCCAAAAACACAGTTGTGTCCGTTTTTGAAGTTTTTTCTCGGCGAAAAAAGCAGGTTTTGGTCATATGCCTGTTTGCTCTTGTGCAGAAAGGGGGACCCATGAAACTTTTTTTTGCTTCATATGCATTGTTATCAACTGACCAAGAATGATATTAAAGTGTTATTTTATGATTCCAGGCACCCATGTCCCCCAAAACACAGTACCGTGCATTTTTTTTTTTTTTCTCGGCGAGAAAAAAGCAGTTTTTGGTCATATGCCTGTTTGCACTTGTGCAGAAGGGGGACCCATGAACTTTTTTTTCTCCATATGCATTATCAACTGACCAAGAATGATATTAAAGTGTTATTTTATGATTCCAGGCACCCATGTCCCCAAAAAAACACAGTCCGTCCATTAAGTGCTTTTCTCGAGCGAGAAAAGCTCACAGTCACTGGCCTCTTTGAACTTGTGCAGAAGGGGTGATCCATGGAATTTTTTTTTGTTTTATATCCATTATCAACTGACAAAGAATGATACTAAAGTGTTATTTCATGATTCCATGCACCCATGTCCCCAAAACACACACAGTGTGTCCTTTTAGAGCTTTTCTCGGCGAGAAAAGCAGGTTTTGGTCATATGCCTGTTTGCTCTTGTGCAGAAGCGGGGACCCATGAACTTTTTGCTCCATATGCATTGTCAACTGACCAAGAATGATATTAAAGTGTTATTTTGATTCCAGGCACCCATGTCCCCTCAAAAACACAGTACCGTCCATGAAAGTTTTTTTTTCTCGCGAGAAAAAAGCTCACAGTCACTTGCCTGTTTGAACTTGTGCAGAAGGGGTGACCCATGGATTTTTTTTTTGCTTTATATCCATTATCAACTGACAAAGAATGATACTAAAGTGTTATTTATGATTCCATGCACCCATGTCCACCAAAACACAGTGTTATTTCATGATTCCATGCACCCATGTCCACAAAAACACAGTAAGGTGACCTTTTGTGCTTTTCTCGGGGTGAAAAGCAGGTTTTGGTCATCATATGCCTGTTTGCTCTTGTGCATTTGGGGACCCATGAATTTTTGCTCCATATGCATTATCAATGACCAACAATGATATAAAAGTTTTAGTTTATGATTCCAGGCATCCATGTCCCCCAAAACACAGTACCGTGCATTTAGTGCTTTTCTCGGCGAGAAAAGCAGGTTTTAGTCATATGCCTGTTTGCTCTTGTGCAGAGAAGCCTGGGGACCCCTGAACTTTTTTTTCCTCCATATCATTTTCAACTGACCAAGAATGATATTAAAGTGTTATTTTATGATTCCAGGCACCCATGTCCCCCAAAACACAGTCCGGCCATTAAGCTTTTTTTTTCTTGGCGAAAAAAAGCTTACACTCACTGGCTTGTTTGCACTTGTGCAGAAGGGGTATCCCATGGAATTTTTCCTTTATATCCATTATCAACTGACAAAGAATGATACTAAAGTGTTATTTTATGATTCCAGGCACCCATGTCCCCCAAAGCACAGTCCCGTCCAAGAAGTGCTTTTCTCGGCGAGAAAAGCTCACACTCACTGGCCTCTTTAACTTGTGCAAAAGGGGTGATCCATGGAATTTTTTGCTTTATTTCCATTATCAACTGACCAAGAATGATACTAAAGTGTTATTTCATGATTCCATGCACCCATGTCCCCCAAAACACACTACCGTGCATTTAGTGCTTTTCTCGGCGAGAAAAGCAGGTTTTGGTCATATGCCTGTTTGGTCTTGTGCAGAAGCCTGGACCCATGAACTTTTCTTGTGCAGAAGCCTGGACCCATGAGTGTTTTTTATGATTCCATATGCATTGTCAACTGACCAAGAATGATATTAAAGTGTTATTTCCATGATTCCAGGCACCCATGTCCCCCAAAACACAGCTTTTTGTGTGCATTTAGTGCTTTTCTCGGCGAGAAAAGCTCACAGTCACTTGCCTGTTTGAAGTTGTGCCGAAGGGGTGTCCCATGCAATTTTTTTCTTTATGTCCACTATGAACTGACAAGGAATGATACTAAATTCTTATTTCATGATTCCATGCACCAATGTCCACCAAAACACAGTACTGTCCCTTGTGAGCTTTTTTTTCTCGGCGAGAAAGCAGGTTTTAGTCATATGCCTGTTTACTGTTGTGCAGAAGCGGGGACCCATGAACTCTTTGCTCCATATGCATTGTCAACTGACCACCAATGATATAAAGGTGTTAGTTTATGATGCCCCAGGCACCCCCCCCCCCAAAACACAGTACTGTGCATTTAGTGCTTTTCTCGGTGAGAAACGCTCACAGTCACTGGCCTGTTTGAACTTGAGCAGAAGGGGTGACCCATGGAAGTTTTTGCTTTTATATCCATAATCAACTGAAAGAGTGATATTAAAGTGTTATTTATGATTCCATGATTCCATGCACCCGTGTCCCCCAAAACACAGTCCGGCCATTAAGTGCTTTCCTCAGCGAGAAAAGCTCTCAGTCAGTCGCTGGCCTCTTTGAACTTGTGCAGAAGGGGTGACCCATGGGATTATTGCTACATATCCATTATCAACTGACAAAGAATGATACGAAACTGTTATTTCATGATTCCATACACCCATGTCCAACAAAACACAGTACTGTCCGTTGTGATCTTTTCTCGGAGAGAGAAAAGCAGGTTTTAGTCATATACCTTTTTTGCTCTTGTGCAGAAGCGGGGAACCATGAACTTTTTTTTGCTCCATATGCATTGTCAACTGACCAACAATGATATTAAAGTGTTATTTTATGATTCCAGGCACCCATGTCCACCCATGTCCACCAAAACACAGTACCGTGCATTTAGTGTTTTTTCTCAGCGATAAAAAAGCAGGTTTTGGTCATATGCATGTTTGCTGTTGTGCAGAAGCGGGGACTCATGAACTTTTTACTCCATATGCATTTTCACTGACCACGAATGATATTAAAGTGTTATTTTATACTTCCAGGCACCCATCCCCCCCAAAACACAATACCGTCCATTAAGTGCTATTCTCGGCGAGAAAAGCTCACAGTCACTGGCCTCTTTGAACTTGTGCAGAAGGGGTGATCCATGGAATTCTTTGGTTTATATCCATTATCAACTGACAAAGAACGATACTAAAGTGTTATTTCATGATTCCATGCACCAATGTCAACCGAAAAACAGTACTGTTCCTTGTGAGCTTTTCTCGGCGAGAAAAGCAGGTTTTTGTCATATACCTGTTTGCTGTTGTGCAGATGCGGGGACCAAGGAACTTTTTGCTCCAAACCCATTGTCAACTGACCAAGAATGATATTAAAGTGTTACCTTATGATCTAGGGCACCGATGTCTATCAAACACACAATACCATTCCAAAGCTTTTTCTCGGAGAGACAAGCTCACATTTACTGGCCTTTTTTGAACTTGTGCAGAAGGGGTGACCCATGGGATTTTTGGTTTATAACTATTATCAACTGACCAAGAATGATACTAAAGTGTTATTTTCATTGATTCCATGCACCCATGTCCACCAAAACACAGTACTGTCTATTCTGAGCTTTTTTCTCGGCGAGAAAAGCAGCTTTTGGTCATATGCCTGCTTGCTCTTGTGCAGAAGCGGGGACCCATGAACTTTTTGCTCCATATGCATTGTCATCTGACCAAAAATGATATTAAAGTGTTATTTCATGATTCCAGGCACCCATGTCCCCAAAAACACCGTACCGTCCATTAAGTGCTATTCTCAGAAAAGCTCACAGTCACTCTCCTCTTTGAACTTGTGCAACAGGGATGATCCATGGAATTTTTTGCTTTATATCCATCATCAACAGACAAACAATTATACTAGAGGGTTATTTTATGATTCCATGCACCCATGTCCACTAAAACACAGTACTTACCCTTGTGAGCTTATCTCGGGGTGAAAAGCAGGTTTTGGTCATACGCCTGTTTGCTCTTGTGCAGAAGCGGGGACCCATTAACTTTTTGCTCCATATGCATTGTCAACTGACCAACAATGACCAACAATGATATAAAAGTTTTAGTTTATGATTCCAGGCATCCATGTCCCCCAAAACACAGTACTGTGCATTTAGTGCTTTTCTCGGCGAGAAAAGCAGGTTTTGGTCATATGCCTGTTTGCTCTTGTACAGAAGCGGGGACCCCTGACTTTTTTTCCTCCATATGGATTTTCAACTGACCAAGAATGATATTAAAGTGTTATTTTATGATTCCAGGCAGCCATGTCCCCCAAAACAGTCCGGCCATTATTAAGTGCTTTTTTCCTGGCGAGAAAAAAGCTTACACTCACTGGCTTGTTTGCACTTGTGCAGAAGGGGTAGCCCATGGATTTTTTTTCCTTTATATCCATTATCAACTGACAAAGAATGATACTAAAGTGTTATTTTATGATTCCAGGCACCCATGTCCCCCAAAACACAGTCCCGTCCATTAAGTGCTTTTCTCGGCGAGAAAAGCTCACACTCACTGGTCTCTTTGAACTTGTGCAAAAGGGGTGATCCATGGATTTTTTTTTGCTTTATTTCTTTTATCAACTGACCAAGAATGATACTAAAGTGTTATTTCATGATTCCATGCACC
>JAFBJZ010000197.1:0-25866 GCA_016785225.1 Psettodes erumei
TTGCTCCATATGCATTGTCAACTGACCAAGAATGATATTAAAGTGTTATTTTATGATTCCAGGCACCCATGTCCCCAAAAAACACAGTGTGTCCTCCATTAAGTGCTTTTCTCGGCGAGAAAAGCTCACAGTCACTGGCCTGTTTGAACTTGTGCAGAAGGGGTGACCCATGGACTTTTTTTTGCTTTATATCCATTATCAACTGACAAAAAGAATGATACTAAAGTGTTATTTTATGATTCCATGCACCCATGTCCCCAAAACACAGTACTTGTGTCTTTTGTGAGCTTTTCTCGGCGAGAAAAGCAGGTTTTGGTCATATGCCTGTTTGCTCTTGTGCAGAAGCGGGGACCCATGAACTTTTTTGCTCCATATGCATTGTCAACTGACCAAGAATGATACTAAAGTGTTATTTTATGATTCCAGGCACCCATGTCCCCCCAAAACACAGTACCGTGCTTTTTAGTGCTTTTTCTCGGCGAGAAAAGCAGGTTTTGGTCATATGCCTGTTTGCTCTTGTGCAGAAGCGGGGACCCATGAACTTTTTGCTCCATATGCATTGTCAACTGACCAAGAATGATATTAAAGTGTTATTTTATGATTCCAGGCACCCATGTCCCAAAACACAGTACCGTCCATTAAGTGCTTTTCTCGGCGAGAAAAGCTCACACTCACTGGCCTGTTTGAACTTGTGCAGAAGGGGTGACCCATGGAATTTTTGCTTTATATCCATTATCAACTGACAAAGAATGATACTAAAGTGTTATTTCATGATTCCATGCACCCATGTCCCCAAAACACAGTACTGTGTCCCTTGTGAGCTTTTCTCGGCGAGAAAAGCAGGTTTCAGTCATATGCCTGTTTGCTCTTGTGCAGAAGAAGGGGGACCCATGAACTTTTTTGCTCCATATGCATTGTCAACTGACCAAGAATGATATTAAAGTGTTATTTTATGATTCCAGGCACCCATGTCTATCAAAAAACACAGTACCGTCCATTAAGTGCTTTTCTCGGCGAGAAAAGCTCACACTCACTGGCCTGTTTGAACTTGTGCAGAAGGGGTGACCCCATGAATTTTTTTGCTTTATATCCATTATCAACTGACAAAGAATGATACTAAAGTGTTATTTTATGATTCCAGGCACCCATGTCCCCCAAAACACAGTACTGTCCGTCCTTTTTAAGTGCTTTTCTCGGCGAGAAAAAGCAGGGTTCACAGTCATATGCCTGTTTGCTCTTGTGCAGAAGGGGGACCCATGAACTTTTTTTTCCATATGCATTATCAACTGACCAAGAATGATACTAAAGTGTTATTTTATGATTCCAGGCACCCATGTCCCCCAAAACACAGTACCGTCCATTTAGTGCTTTTCTCGGCGAGAAAAAGCAGGTTTTGGTCATATGCCTGTTTGCTCTTGTGCAGAAAGGGGGACCCATGAATTTTTTTGCTCCATATCCATTATCAACTGACCAAGAATGATACTAAAGTGTTATTTTATGATCCAGGCACCCATGTCCCCAAAAACACAGTACCGTCCATTAAGTGCTTTTCTCGGCGAGAAAAAGCTCACAGTCACTGGCCTGTTTGAACTTGTGCAGAAGGGGTGACCCATGGAATTTTTTGCTTTATATCCATTATCAACTGACAAGAATGATACTAAAGTGTTATTTCATGATTCCATGCACCCATGTCCCCCAAAAAACACAGTACTGTGCATTTTTTGAGTGCTTTTCTCGGCGAGAAAAGCAGGTTTTAGTCATCATATGCCTGTTTGCTCTTGTGCAGAAGCGGGGACCCATGAACTTTTTTTTGCTCCATATGCATTGTCAACTGACCAAGAATGATATTAAAGTGTTATTTTATGATTCCAGGCACCCATGTCCCCCAAAAACACACAGTACCGTCCATTAAGTGCTTTTCTCGGCGAGAAAAGCTCACACTCACTGCCTGTTTGAACTTGTGCAGAAGGGGTGACCCATGGAATTTTTTTGCTTTATATCCATTATCAACTGACAAAGAATGATACTAAAGTGTTATTTTATGATTCAGGCACCACCCATGTCACAAAAAACACAGTACTTTGTCCCTTGTGAGCTTTTTCTCGGCGAGAAAAGCTCACAGTCATATGCCTGTTTGCTCTTGTGCAGAAGGGGGGACCCATGAATTTTTTGCTTTATATCCATTATCAACTGACAAAGAATGATACTAAAGTGTTATTTTATGATTCCAGGCACCCATGTCCCTAAAAAACACAAAACACAGTACTGTGCATTTAGTGCTTTTCTCGGCGAGAGAAAAGCAGGTTTTAGTCATATGCCTGTTTGCTCTTGTGCAGAAGCGGGGACCCATGAACTTTTTGCTCCATATGCATTGTCAACTGACCAAGAATGATATTAAAGTGTTATTTTATGATTCCAGGCACCCATGTCCCCAAAACAAACACAGTACCGTCCATTAAGTGCTTTTCTCGGCGAGAAAAGCTCACACTCACTGGCCTGTTTGAACTTGTGCAGAAGGGGGACCCCATATTTTTTTTTGCTTTATATCCATTATCAACTGACAAAGAATGATACTAAAGTGTTATTTCATGATTCCATGATTCCATGCACCCATGTCCCCAAAAAACACACACAGTACTGTTTTTGTGTGCTTTTTCTCGGCGAGAAAAGCAGGTTTTAGTCATATGCCTGTTTGCTCTTGTGCAGAAGGGGGGACCCATGAACTTTTTTTTTGCTCCATATGCATTGTCAACTGACCAAGAATGATACTAAAGTGTTATTTTATGATTCCAGGCACCCATGTCCCCCAAAACACAGTACCGTCCATTTAAGTGCTTTTTTCTCGGCGAGAAAAGCTCACACTCACTATGCCTCTTTGAACTTGTGCAGAAGGGGTGACCCATGAATTTTTTTTGCTTTATATCCATTATCAACTGACAAAGAATGATACTAAAGTGTTATTTCATGATTCCATGCACCCATGTCCCCAAAACACAGTACTGTCCATTAAGTGCTTTTTCTCGGCGAGAAAAGCAGGTTTTCAGTCATATGCCTGTTTGCTCTTGTGCAGAAGCGGGGACCCATGAATTTTTTTGCTCCATATGCATTGTCAACTGACCAAGAATGATATAAAGTGTTATTTTATGATTCCAGGCACACCCATGTCCCCCAAAACACAGTACTGTGTGCATTTAGTGCTTTTCTCTCGAGAAAAGAAAAAAAAGCAGGTTCAGTCATATGCCTTTTTTGCACTTGTGCAGAAGGGGGACCATTTTATGACTTTTTTGCTCCATATGCATTGTCAACTGACCAAGAATGATATTAAAGTGTTATTTTATGATTCCAGGCACCCATGTCCCCCAAAACACAGTACCGTCCATTAAGTGCTTTTTCGAGCGAGAAAAGCTCTCACTCACTGCCTGTTTGAACTTGTGCAGAAGGGGTGACCCATGGAATTTTTTTTTGCTTTATATCCATTATCAACTGACAAAGAATGATACTAAAGTGTTATTTCATGATTCCATGCACCCATGTCCCAAAAAAACACAGTACTGTCCATTAAGCTTTTTCTCGGCGAGAAAAAGCAGGTTTTTAGTCATATGCCTGTTTGCACTTGTGCAGAAGGGGGACCCATGATTTTTTTTTGCTCCAAACCCATTGTCAACTGACCAAGAATGATATTAAAGTGTTTATTTATGATTCCAGGCACCCGATGTCTATCAAAACACAGTACCGTCCTATTAAGTGCTTTTTTCTCGGAAAGAGAAAAGCTCACATTTACTGGCCTTTTGAACTTGTGCAGAAGGGGTGACCCATGGAATTTTTTTTTGCTTTATATCCATTATCAACTGACCAAGAATGATACTAAAGTGTTATTTCATGATTCCATGCACCCATGTCCCCCAAAACACAGTACTGTCTATTCATTGAGCTTTTTTCTCGGCGAGAAAAGCAGGTTTTCATATCATATGCCTGCTTGCTCTTGTGCAGAAGCGGGGACCCATGAACTTTTTTGCTCCATATGCATTGTCAACTGACCAAAAATGATATTAAAGTGTTATTTCATGATTCCAGGCACCCCATCCCCCAAAAAAACACAGTACCGTCCATTAATTGCTATTCTCTGCGAGAAAAGCTCACAGTCACTGGCCTGTCTGAACCTGTGCGGAAGGGATGACCCATTGGATTATTGCTAAATATCCATTATTAACTGACAAAGACAAAGAACGATGCTAAAGTGTTATTTCCTGATTCCATACACCCATGTCTACCAAAAAACAGTACTGTCCCTTGTGAGCTTTTCTCGGCGAGGAAAGCAGGTTTTGATCATATGCCTGTTTGCTCTTGTGCAGAAGCGGGGACCCATGAACTTTTTGCTCCATATGCATTGTCAACTGACCAAGAATGATATGAAAGTGTTATTTTAAATTTCCAGGCACGCTTCTCCCCCAAAACACAGTACCGTCCATTAAATGCTTTTCTCGGCGAGAAAAGCTCACAGTCACTCTCCTCTTTGAACTTGTGCAACAGGGATGATCCATGGAATTTTTTGCTTTATATCCATTATCAATTATCAACAGACAAACAATGATACTAGAGGGTTATTTTATGATTCCATGCACCCATGTCCACAAAAACACAGTGCTTACCCTTGTGAGCTTATCTCGTGGTGAAAAGCAGGTTTTGGTCATACGCCTGTTTGCTCTTGTGCAGAAGCGGGGACCCATGAACTTTTTGCTCCATATGCATTATCAACGGACCAACAATGATATAAAAGTTTTAGTTTATGATTCCAGGCATCCATGTCCCCCAAAACACAGTACCGTGCATTTAGTGCTTTTCTCGGCGAGAAAAGCATGTTTTGGTCATATGCCTGTTTGCTCTTGTACAGAAGCGGGGACCCCTGAACTTTTTCCTCCATATGGATTTTCAACTGACCAAGAATGATATTAAAGTGTTATTTTATGATTCCAGGCATTTCCCCCCAAAACACAGTCCGGCCATTAAGTGCTTTTCTTGGCGAGAAAAGCTTACACTCACTGGCTTGTTTGCACTTGTACAGAAGGGGTAGCCCATGGAATTTTTCCTTTATATCCATTATCAACTGACAAAGAATGATACTAAAGTGTTATTTTATGATTCCAGGCACCCATGTCCCCCAAAGCACAGTCCCGTCCATTAAGTGCTTTTTTCTCGCGAGAAAAGCTCACACTCACTGGCCTCTTTGAACTTGTGCAAAAGGGGTGATAGATGGAATTTTTTGTTTTATTTCCATTATCAACTGACCAAGAATGATACTAAAGTGTTATATCATGATTCCATGCACCCATGTCCCCCAAAACACACTACCGTGCATTTAGTGCTTTTCTCGGCGAGAAAAGCAGGTTTTGGTCATATGCCTGTTTGGTCTTGTGCAGAAGCGTGGACACATGAACTTTTTGCTCCATATGCATTGTCAACTGACCAAGAATGATATTAAAGTGTTATTTTATGATTCCAGGCACCCATGTCCCCCAAAACACAGTACCGTGCATTTAGTGCTTTTCTCGCGCGGAAAAGCTCACAGATCACTGCCTGTTTGAAGTTGTGCGAAGGGGTGACCCATGCAATTTTTTTTTTCTTTATGTCCACTATGAACTGACAAGGAATGATACTAAATTCTTATTTCATGATTCCATGCACCAATGTCCACCAAAACACACAGTACTGTCCCTTGAGAGCTTTTCTCGAGAGAGAAAAGCAGGTTTCAGTCATATGCCTGTTTACTGTTGAAGCAGGGACCGGGGACCCATGAACTCTTTGCTCCATATGCATTGTCAACTGACCAACAATGATATAAAGGTGTTAGTTTATGATGCCAGGCACCCCCCCCCCCAAAACGCAGTACTGTGCATTTAGTGCTTTTCGGCTAGAAACGCTCACAGTCACTGGCCTGTTTGAACTTGAGCAGAAGGGGTGACCCATGGAAGTTTTTCCTTTATATCCATTATCAACTGACAAAGAATGATACTAAAGTGTTATTTTATGATTCCAGGCACCCATGTCCCCCAAAGCACAGCACAGTCCCGTCCATTAAGTGCTATTCTTGGCGAGAAAAGCTCACAGTCACTGGCCTCTTTGAACTTGTGCAGAAGGGGTGATCCATGGAATTTTTTGGTTTATATCCATTATCAACTGACAAAGAACGATACTAAAGTGTTATTTCATGATTCCATGCACCAATGTCCAAAAAAAACAGTACTGTTCCTTATGAGCTTTTCTCTGCGAGAAAAGCAGTTTTTTTTTATCATATACCTGTTTGCTGTTGTGCAGATGCGGGGACCAATGAACTTTTTGCTCCAAACCCATTGTCAACTGACCAAGAATGATATTAAAGTGTTACCTTATGATTCTAGGCACCGATGTCTATCAAAACACAATACCGTTCATTAAGTGCTTTTTCTCGGAGAGACAAGCTCACATTTACTGGCCTTTTTGAACTGTGCAGAAGGGGTGACCAATGGGATTTTTGGTTTATAACTATTATCAACTGACCAAGAATGATACTAAAGTGTTATTTCATGATTCCATGCACCCATGTCCAACAAAACACAGTCCGGCAATTAAGTGCTTTTCTTGGCGAGAAAAGCTTACACTCACTGGCTTGTTTGCACTTGTGCAGAAGGGGTAGCCCATGGAATTTTTCCTTTATATCCATTATCAACTGACAAAGAATGATACTAAAGTGTTATTTTATGATTCCAGGCACCCATGTCCCCCAAAGCACAGTCCCGTCCATTAAGTGCTTTTCTCGGCGAGAAAAGCTCACACTCACTGGCCTCTTTGAACTTGTGCAAAAGGGGTGATAGATGGAATTTTTTGCTTTATTTCCATTATCAACTGACCAAGAATGATACTAAAGTGTTATATCATGATTCCATGCACCCATGTCCCCCAAAACACACTACCGTGCATTTAGTGCTTTTCTCGGCGAGAAAAGCAGGTTTTGGTCATATGCCTGTTTGGTCTTGTGCAGAAGCATGGACACATGAACTTTTTGCTCCATATGCATTGTCAACTGACCAAGAATGATATTAAAGTGTTATTTTATGATTCCCAGGCACCCATGTCCCCCAAAACACAGTACCGTGCATTTAGTGCTTTTCTCGGCGAAAAAAGCTTTGATCTTGCCTGTTTGAAGTTGTGCAGAAGGGGTGACCCATTTTTTTTTTTTCTTTATATCCACTATGAACTGACAAGAATGATACTAAATTCTTATTTCATGATTCCATGCACCAATGTCCACCAAAACACAGTACTGTCCCTTTTGAGCTTTTTTCTCGGCGAGAAAAGCAGTTTTTTAGTCATATGCCTGTTTACTGTTGTGCAGAAGCGGGGACCCATGAACTTTTTGCTCCATATGCATTGTCAACTGACCAACAATGATATAAAGTGTTGTGTATATTCCATGATTCCAGGCACACCCATGCCCCCCCAAAACACAGTACTGTGCATTTTGTGCTTTTTTCTCGGCGAGAAAAGCTCACAGTCACTGGCCTGTTTTGAACTTGAGCAGAAGGGGTGACCCATGAAGTTTTTTTTCCTTTATATCCATTATCAACTGACAAAGAATGATACTAAAGTGTTATTTTATGATTCCAGGCACCCATGTCCCCAAAAAAACACAGTCCGTCCATTAAGTGCTTTTCGGCGAGAAAAAAAAGCTCACACTCACTGGCCTCTTTGAACTTGTGCAGAAGGGGTGATCCATGACTTTTTTTTTGCTTTATATCCATTATCAACTGACCAAGAATGATACTAAAGTGTTATTTTATGATTCCATGCACCCATGTCCCCAAAACACAGTACCGTCCATTTTTAGTGCTTTTCTCGGCGAGAAAAGCAGGTTTTCAGTCATATGCCTGTTTTTGGTCTTGTGCAGAAGGGGGACCCATGAACTTTTTGCTCCATATGCATTATCAACTGACCAAGAATGATATTAAAGTGTTATTTTATGATTCCAGGCACCCATGTCCCCAAAACACAGTACCGTGTCCATTTAGTGCTTTTTTCGGCGAGAAAAAAAAGCTCACAGTCACTGCCTGTTTGAACTTGTGCAGAAGGGGTGACCCATGAATTTTTTTGCTTTATATCCATTATCAACTGACAAAGAATGATACTAAAGTGTTATTTTATGATTCCAGGCACCCATGTCCACCAAAACACAGTTTTTGTCCTTTAAGAGCTTTTCTCGAGAAAAGCGAAAAGCAGCTCACAGTCACTATGCCTGTTTGCACTTGTGCAGAAAGGGGTGACCCATGAATTTTTTTGCTTTATATCCATTATCAACTGACAAAGAATGATACTAAAGTGTTATTTCATGATTCCATGCACCCATGTCCCCCAAAACACAGTACCGTGCATTTAGTGCTTTTCTCGGCGAGAAAAGCAGGTTTTGGTCATATGCCTGTTTGCTCTTGTGCAGAAGCGGGGACCCATGAACTTTTTTTTGCTACATATGCATTGTCAACTGATCAAGAATGATAATAAAGTGTTATTTTATGATTCCAGGCACCCATGTCTCAAAAACACAAAAAACACAGTACCGTCCAAATTTTTTTTTCTCGTGAGAATTTTTTGCTTTTTTTGGTCATATGCCTGTTTGCACTTGTGCAGAAGGGGTGACCCATGAATTTTTGCTTTATATCCATTATCAACTGACAAAGAATGATACTAAAGTGTTATTTTATGATTCCAGGCACTGATGTCTATCAAAAACACAGTGTGTCCTTTAAGTGCTTTTCTCGGAGAAAAAGCTCACAGTCATATGGCCTGTTTGCACTTGTGCAGAAGGGGTGACCCATATTTTTTTTGCTTTATATCCATTATCAACTGACAAAGAATGATACTAAAGTGTTATTTTATGATTCCATGCACCCATGTCCCCCAAAACACAGTACCGTCCATTAAGTGCTTTTTTTCTCGGCGAGAAAAGCTCACAGTCACTGCCCTGTTTGAACTTGTGCAGAAGGGGTGACCCATGGAATTTTTTGCTTTATATCCATTATCAACTGACAAAAGAATGATACTAAAGTGTTATTTTATGATTCCATAAACCCATGTCCTCAAAAAAAACACACTTGTGTCCTTTTTTTAAGGTTTTCTCGATGAGAAAAGCACGTTTTGGTCATATACCTGTTTGCACTTGAGCAGAAGGGGTTATCCATGACTTTTTTTGTTCTAAATGTGTTATCTAGTGACAAAGACTGATACTGAAGTGTTATTTTATTATGATTCCAGGCACCCATGTCCCCCAAAACACAGTCCGGCCATTAAGTGCTTTTCTTGGCGAGAAAAAAAGCTAACACTCACTGGCTTCTTTGCACTTGTGCAGAAGGGGTAGCCCATGAATTTTTTTGCTTTATATCCATTATCAACTGACAAAGAATGATACTAAAGTGTTATTTTATGATTCCAGGCACCCATGTCCCCCAAAACACAGTACCGTGCATTTAGTGCTTTTTTTCTCGGCGAAAAAAGCTCACAGTCACTTGCCTGTTTGAAGTTGTGCAGAAGGGTGACCCCAATTTTTTTTTTTGCTTTGTACCATTATGAACTGACAAACAATGATACTAAAGTGTTATTTCATGATTCCATGATTCCAGGCACCCATGTCCACAAAACACAGTACTGTCTTTTGTGAGCTTTTTCTCGGCGAGAAAAGCAGGTTTTGGTCATATGCCTGTTTGCTCTTGTGCAGAAGGGGGACCCATGAAATTTTTGCTACATATGCATTGTCAACTGATCAACAATGATAATAAAGTGTTATTTTATGATTCCAGAACCGATGTCTAAAAAAACACAGTACCGTCCCAAAAAGCTTTTTTCGACGAGAAAAGCACGTTTTGGTCATGCATGCCTGTTTGTTTGCTTGTGCAGAAGGGGTGACCCATGAATTTTTTTGCTTTATATCCATTTATGAACTGACAAAGAATGATACTGAAAGTGTTATTTTATGATTCCATGCACCTGATGTGTATCAAAAACACTGTGTTGTGTCCTTTGAGCTTTTTCGAGAAAAGCTCGTTTTGGTCATATACCTGTTTGCACTTGTGCAGAAGGGGTTATCCATGAAATTTTTTTTTGCTCTATATCCATTATCAACTGACAAAGAATGATACTAAAGTGTTATTTTATGATTCCATGCACCCATGTCCCAAAAACACAGTTGTGTCTTTTTGAGTTTTTTTCTCTCGAGAAAAAAAAAAGCTCACAGTCATACCTGTTTGCACTTGTGCAGAAGGGGTTATCCATGAACTTTTTGTTCTAAATGTGTTATCTGACTGACAAGACTGACAAAGAATGATACTGAAGTGTTATTTTATGATTCCATGCACCCATGTCCTCAAAAACACACTTGTGTCCTTTTTTTTTTTTTTCTCGAGAAAAAACACGTTTTGGTCATATACCTGTTTGCACTTGAGCAGAAGGGGTTATCCATGACTTTTTTTGTTCTAAATGTGTTATCTAGTGACAAAGACTGATACTGAAGTGTTATTTTATGATTCCATGCACCCATGTCAAAAAAACACACTTGTGTGTCTTTTTGTTTTTTTCTCGAAGAAAAAAACACGTTTTGGTCATATACCTGTTTGCACTTGAGCAGAAGGGGTTATCCATGACTTTTTTTTTGTTCTAAATGTGTTATCTAGTGACAAAGACTGATACTGAAGTGTTATTTTATGATTCCATGCACCCATGTCCTCAAAAACAAAACACACTTGTGTGTTTTTTGAGGTTTTCTCGACGAGAAAAACACGTTTTGGTCATATACCTGTTTGCACTTGAGCAGAAGGGTTATCCATGAACTTTTTTTTGTTCTAAATGTGTTATCTAGTGACAAAGACTGATACTGAAGTGTTATTTTATGATTCCATGCACCCATGTCCTCAAAAACACACTTGTGTCCTTTTGAGGTTTTTCTCGACGAAAAAAGCACGTTTTGGTCATATACCTGTTTGCACTTGAGCAGAAGGGGTTATCCATGACTTTTTTTTGTTCTAAATGTGTTATCTAGTGACAAAGACTGATACTGAAGTGTTATTTTATGATTCCATGCACCCATGTCCTCAAAAAACACACTTGTGTGTGTTTTTTTGAGGTTTTTCTCGAAGAGAAAAGCACGTTTTGGTCATATACCTGTTTGCACTTGAGCAGAAGGGGTTATCCATGAACTTTTTGTTCTAAATGTGTTATCTAGTGACAAAGACTGATACTGAAGTGTTATTTTATGATTCCATGCACCCATGTCAAAAAAAACACACTTGTGTGTGTCCTTTTTGAGGTTTTTTCTCGACGAGAAAAACACGTTTTGGTCATATACCTGTTTGCACTTGAGCAGAAGGGGTTATCCATGAACTTTTTTTTGTTCTAAATGTGTTATCTAGTGACAAAGACTGATACTGAAGTGTTATTTTATGATTCCATGCACCCATGTCCTCAAAAAAACACACTTGTGTTTTTTTTTGAGGTTTTTTTCTCGACGAGAAAAAACACGTTTTGGTCATATACCTGTTTGCACTTGAGCAGAAGGGGTTATCCATGAACTTTTTTTGCTCTAAATGTGTTATCTAGTGACAAAGACTGATACTGAAGTGTTATTTTATGATTCCATGCACCCATGTCCCAAAAAAACACACTTGTGTCCTTTTTTGAGTTTTTCTCGACGAAAAAGCACGTTTTGGTCATATACCTGTTTGCACTTGAGCAGAAGGGGTTATCCATGACTTTTTTTTGTTCTAAATGTGTTATCTAGTGACAAAGACTGATACTGAAGTGTTATTTTATGATTCCATGCACCCATGTCCTCAAAAACACACTTGTGTCCTTTTTTGGTTTTTTCTCGAGAGAGAAAAAAGCACGTTTTGGTCATATACCTGTTTGCACTTGAGCAGAAGGGGTTATCCATGAACTTTTTGTTCTAAATGTGTTATCTAGTGACAAAGACTGATACTGAAGTGTTATTTTATGATTCCATGCACCCATGTCCTCAAAAACACACTTGTGTCCTTTTTTTTGAGGTTTTTTCTCGACGAGAAAAAGCACGTTTTGGTCATATACCTGTTTGCACTTGAGCAGAAGGGGTTATCCATGAACTTTTTTGTTCTAAATGTGTTATCTAGTGACAAAGACTGATACTGAAGTGTTATTTTATGATTCCATGCACCCATGTCCTCCAAAAAACACACTTGTGTCCTTTTTTTGAGGTTTTCTCGACGAGAAAAAAAACACGTTTTGGTCATATACCTGTTTGCACTTGAGCAGAAGGGGTTATCCATGAACTTTTTGTTCTAAATGTGTTATCTAGTGACAAAGACTGATACTGAAGTGTTATTTTATGATTCCATGCACCCATGTCCTCAAAAAAACACACTTGTGTCCTTTTTGAGTTTTTTTCTCGACGAGAAAAGCGTTTTGGTCATATACCTGTTTGCACTTGAGCAGAAGGGGTTATCCATGAACTTTTTTTTTGTTCTAAATGTGTTATCTAGTGACAAAGACTGATACTGAAGTGTTGTGTTTTTTTATGATTCCATGCACCCATGTCCACAAAAAAACACACTGTGTGTCCTTTTTGAGGTTTTCTCGACGAGAAAAGCACGTTTTGGTCATATACCTGTTTGCACTTGAGCAGAAGGGGTTATCCATGAATTTTTTTGCTCTAAATGTGTTATCTAGTGACAAAGACTGATACTGAAGTGTTATTTTATGATTCCATGCACCCATGTCCTCAAAAACACACTTGTGTGTTTTTTTGAGCTTTTTCTCGACGAGAGAAAAGCACGTTTTGGTCATATACCTGTTTGCACTTGAGCAGAAGGGGTTATCCATGACTTTTTTTTGTTCTAAATGTGTTATCTAGTGACAAAGAATGATACTGAAGTGTTATTTTATGATTCCATGCACCCATGTCCTCAAAAAACACACTTGTGTCTTTTTGAGGCTTTTTTTCTCGGCGAGAAAAGCACGTTTTGGTCATATACCTGTTTGCACTTGTGCAGAAGGGGTTACCCATGAACTTTTTGCTCTAAATGTGTTATCAACTGACAAAGAATGATACTGAAGTGTTATTTTATGATTCCATGCACCCATGTCCAAAAAAACACAGTTGTGTCCTTTTTGAGTGTTTTTTTCTCGCGAAAAGCTTTTGGTTTTGGTCATATGCCTGTTTGCACTTGAGCAGAAGGGGTGACCCAATTTTTTTTTGTTCTATATCCATTATCAACTGACAAAGAATGATACTAAAGTGTTATTTTATGATTCCATGCACCCATGTCCCCAAAAAACACAGTCCTGTCCTTTTTTGAGCTTTTCTCGGCGAGAAAAAAGCAGCAGTTTTGGTCATATGCCTGTTTGCACTTGTGCAGAAGGGGGACCCATGTTTTTTTGCTCCATATCCATTATCAACTGACAAAGAATGATACTAAAGTGTTATTTCATGATTCCATGCACCCATGTCCCCAAAAAACACAGTACTTGTGTCTTTTTAGTTTGCTTTTCTCGGCGAAAAAAGCAGGTTTTGGTCATATGCCTGTTTGCCTTGTGCAGAAGAAGGGGGGACCCAACTTTTTTTTTTATATATGCATTATCAACTGACAAAGAATGATACTAAAGTGTTATTTTATGATTCCAGGCACCCATGTCTATCAAAAAACACAGTACCGTCCTTTTAAGCTTTTTCTCGGCGAGAAAAGCACGTTTTGGTCATGCCTGTTTGCACTTGTGCAGAAGGGGTGACCCATGATTTTTTTGCTCTTTATATCCATTATCAACTGACAAAGAATGATACTAAAGTGTTATTTTATGATTCCATGCACCCATGTCCATCAAAAAACACAGTGTGTCCTTTAAGTTTTTTTTCTCGGCGAGAAAAAGTTTTCAGTCATATGCCTGTTTGCACTTTGCAGCAGAAGGGTGACCCATGAACTTTTTTGCTTTATATCCATTATCAACTGACAAATGAAGTGGGTGTACAAGTGCAATGACCAATTTTTGTTCCATATGCATATCAACTGACTGAGAAAAGAATGATACTAAAGTGTTATTTCATGATTCCATGCACCCATGTACCCCAAAACACAGTTGTGTCCTTGCATTGAGTGCTTTTCTCTCGAGAAAAAAAGCTTTTGTCAGTCACTGTCCTGTTTGAACTTGTGCAGAAGGGGTGACCCATGGGATTTTTGGTTTATATCCATTATCAACTGACAAAGAATGATACTAAAGTGTTATTTTATGATTCCATAAACCCATGTCCTCAAAAACACACTTGTGTCCTTTTTAAGGTTTTCTCGATGAGAAAAGCACGTTTTGGTCATATACCTGTTTGCACTTGAGCAGAAGGGGTTATCCATGAACTTTTTGTTCTAAATGTGTTATCTAGTGACAAAGACTGATACTGAAGTGTTATTTTATGATTCCAGGCACCCATGTCCCCCAAAACACAGTCCGGCCATTAAGTGCTTTTCTTGGCGAGAAAAGCTAACACTCACTGGCTTCTTTGCACTTGTGCAGAAGGGGTAGCCCATGAAATTTTTGCTTTATATCCATTATCAACTGACAAACAAATAATGATAGTGCTATTTTATGATTCCAGGCACCCATGTCCCCAAAACACAGTACATGTCCCCAGTGCTTTCAGTAGAAAAGCATTTAGTGCTTTTTTCTCGGCGAGAAAAGCTTTTGCATTTCTTGCCTGTTTGAAGTTGTGCCGAAGGGGTGACCCATTATTTTTTTGCTTTGTACCATTATGAACTGACAAACAATGATACTAAAGTGTTATTTCATGATTCCAGGCACCCACGTCCACCAAAACACAGTACTGTCCCTTGTGAGCTTTTTCTCGGCGAGAAAAGCAGGTTTGTCATCATATGCCTGTTTGCTCTTGTGCAGAAGCAGGGACCCATGAAATATTTGCTACATATGCATTGTCAACTGATCAACAATGATAATAAAGCGTTATTTTATGATTCCAGAACCGATGTCTATAAAAACACAGTACCGTCCAAAAAGCAGACACTCACTGGCATATTTGCACTTATGCAGCAGGGTGACCCATGACCCATGCTTTATATTTTTTGCTTTATATCCACTATGAACTGACAAAGAATGATACGAAAGTGTTATTTTATGATTCCAGGCACTGATGTCTATCAAACCACAATACGGTCCTTTAAGTGCTTTTTCTCGAGAAAAGCTCAAAAGTGTTTGCCGTCTTGTGCAGAAGGGGTAGCCTATGTTTGCACTTGTGCAGAAGGATACTAAAGTAGCCTATGGAATTTTTGCTTTATATCCATTATCAACTGACAAAAAATGATACTAAAGTGTTATTTTATGATTCCAGGCACCCATGTCCCCCAAAGCACAGTCCCGTCCATTAAGTGCTTTTCTCGGCGAGAAAAGCTCACAGTCACTGGCCTCTTTAGACTTGTGCAAAAGGGGTGATCCATGGAATTTTTTGCTTTATTTCCATTATCAACTGACCAAGAATGATATAGAAGTGTTATTTCATGATTCCATGCACCCATGTCCCCCGAAACACACTACCGTGCGTTTAGTGCTTTTCTCGGCGAGAAAAGCAGGTTTTGGTCATATGCCTGTTTGCTCTTGTGCAGAAGCGGGGACCCATGAACTTTTTGCTCCACATGCATTGTCAACTGACCAAGAATGACATTAAAGTGTTATTTTATGATTCCAGGCACCGATGTCACAAAATCAAAACACAGTACCGTGCATTAGGTGCTTTTCTCTCGAGAAAAAGCTCACAGCCTGTTGCCTGTTTGTGTGTTGTTGTGCCGAAGGGGTGACCCATGCAATTTTTTTTTGCTTTGTATCCATTATGAACTGACAAAGAATGATACTAAAGTGTTATTTCATGATTCCATGCACCCACGTCCACCAAAAACACAGTACTGTCCTTGTGAGCTTTTTTCTCGGCGAGAAAAGCAGGTTTTGGTCATATGCCTGTTTGCTCCTGTGCAGAAGTGGGGCCCATGAACGTTGAACGTTGTGCTCCATATGCATTGTCAACTGACCAAGAATGATATTAAAATGTTGTTTCATGATTCCAAGCAGCCATGTCCCCCAAAACAGTACAGTGCATGCATTTGTGCTTTTAGTGCTTTTCTCGGCGATAAAAGCAGGTGGGGGACCCATGTCATATGCCTGTTTGCTCTTGTGCAGAAGCGGGGACCCATGAAATATTTGCTACATATGCATTGTCAACTGATCAACAATGATAATAAAGCGTTATTTTATGATTCCAGAACCGATGTCTATAAAAAACACAGTCCATTGTCCATTATGTTTTTTCTCGGCGAGAAAAGCAGACACTCACTGGCATATTTGCAGTTATGCAGGGGTGACCCATGAATTTTTGCTTTATATCCACTATGAACTGACAAAGAATGATACGAAAGTGTTATTTTATGATTCCAGGCACTGATGTCTATCAAACCACAGTACGGTCCTTTAAGCTTTTTTTTTCGGCGAGAAAAGCTCACAGTCACTGGCCTGTTTGCTCTTGTGCAGAAGGGGTGACCCATGGAATTTTTTGCTTTATGTCCATTATCAAATGACAAAGAATGATATTAAAGTGTCATTTTATGATTCAGGAAACCCATGTCCCCCCAAAACACAGTCCGGCCATTAAGTGCTTTTCTCGGCGAGAAAAAAAGCTCACACTCACTGGTGTGTTTGCACTTGTGCAGAAGGGGTAGCCCATGGAATTTTTTGCTTTATATCCATTATCAACTGACAAAGAATGATACTAAAGTGTTATTTTATGATTCCAGGCACCCCCCCCAAAACACAGTCAAAACACAGTTGTTTTCATTAAGTGCTTTTTTCTCGGCGTTTGAAAAGCAGGTCACATGTCATATGTTTGTTTGCTCTTGTGCAGAAGCGGAGACCTATGACCTTTTTTGTTCCATATGCATTGTCAACTGACCACGAATGATATTAAAGTGTTATTTTATGAGTCCAGGCACATGATGTCTATCAAAAACACAGTACCGTCCATTTTTTTTTTTTTCGCGAGAGAAAAGCAGGTTTTGGTCATATGCCTGTTTGCTCTTGTGCAGAAGCGGGGACCCATGAACTTTTTGCTCCATAGCATTGTCTGACTGACCAAGAATGATAGTAAAGTGTTATTTTATGATTCCAGGTACCGATGTCTATCAAAACAAAACACCGTCCATTTTTTTTTTTGCTTTTCTCGAGAGAAAACACACACTCACTGGCCTGTTTGCACTTGTGCAAAAGGGGTGACCCATGGATTTTTTTGCTTTATATCCATTATCAACTGACAAAGAATGATACTAAAGTGTTATTTATGATTCCATGCACCCATGTCCCCAAAACACACTTGTGTCCTTGTCCTTTTTTTGTTTTTTTTCTCGGCGAGAAAAAAGCAGGTTTTGGTCATATACCTGTTTGCTCTTGAGCAGAAGGGGACCCATTTTTTTTGCTCTATATGCATTATCAACTGACAAATGATGATACTAAAGTGTTATTTTATGATTCCATGCACCCATGTCCTCAAAAACACAGTTGTGTTTTTGAGGCTTTTCTCGAAAAAAAACACGTTTTGGTCACTATACCTGTTTGCACTTGTGCAGAAGGGGTTACCCATTTTTTTTTTGTTCTATATGTGTTATCAAGTGACAAAGACTGATACTGAAGTGTTATTTTATGATTCCATGCACCCATGTCCATGCACCCATGTCCAAAAAAACACACTTGTGTTTTTTTTTTTGAGTTTTTTCTCGACAACTGAGAAAACTTTGTTTTGTCATATACCTGTTTGCACTTGTGCAGAAGGGGGACCCATGATTTTTTTTTTGTTCTATATGCATTATCAAGTGACAAAGAATGATACTAAAGTGTTATTTTATGATTCCATGCACCCATGTCAAAAAAAAACACACTTGTGTCTTTTTTGAGTTTTTCTCGATTTGAGAAAACTTTGTTTTGGTCATATACCTGTTTGCACTTGAGCAGAAGGGGTTATCCATGACTTTTTTTTGTTCTAAATCTAGTGACAAAGACTGATACTGAAGTGTTATTTTATGATTCCATGCACCCATGTCAAAAAAAACACACTTGTTTGTTTTTTTTTGAGGTTTTCTCGACGAAAAGCACGTTTTTGGTCATACCTGTTTGCACTTGAGCAGAAGGGGTTATCCATGAACTTTTTGTTCTCTAAATATGTTATCTAGTGACAAAGACTGATACTGAAGTGTTATTTTATGATTCCATGCACCCATGTCCCAAAAAAAACACTTGTGTCCTTTTGTGTTTTTGAGTTTTTTCTTTTGGTCAAAAACCTGCACTTGTTTTGGTCATATACCTGTTTGCACTTGAGCAGAAGGGGTTATCCATGAACTTTTTTGTTCTAAATGTGTTATCTAGTGACAAAGACTGATATGAAGTGTTATTTTATGATTCCATGCACCCATGTCCTCAAAAAACACACTTGTGTTTTTTTTTGAGGTTTTCTCGGACGAGAAAAACACGTTTTGGTCATATACCTGTTTGCACTTGAGCAGAAGGGGTTATCCAACTTTTTTTTGTTCTAAATGTGTTATCTAGTGACAAAGACTGATACTGAAGTGTTATTTTATGATTCCATGCACCCATGTCCTCAAAAACACACTTGTGTCCTTTTTTGAGGTTTTCTCGACGAGAAAAAGCACGTTTTGGTCATATACCTGTTTGCATTTGCAGCAGAAGGGGTTCCATCCATGAACTTTTTGTTCTAAATGTGTTATCTAGTGACAAAGACTGATACTGAAGTGTTATTTTATGATTCCATGCACCCACCCATGTCAAAAAAAAAACACACTTGTGTTTTTTTGTTTTTTTTCGACGACCTGTTTGCACACGTTTTTGTTATCCATCATATACCTGTTTGCACTTGAGCAGAAGGGGTTATCCATGTTTTTTTTTTGTTCTAAATGTGTTATCTAGTGACAAAGACTGATACTGAAGTGTTATTTTTATGATTCCATGCACCCATGTGTCAAAAAAAACACACTTGTGTCCTTTTTGAGGTTTTCTCGACGAGAAAAACACGTTTTGGTCATATACCTGTTTGCACTTGAGCAGAAGGGGTTATCCATGAACTTTTTTGTTCTAAATGTGTTATCTAGTGACAAAGACTGATACTGAAGTGTTATTTTATGATTCCATGCACCCATGTCCTCAAAAAACACACTTGTGTCCTTTTTGAGTTTTTTTCGACGAGAAAAAAACAGAAAAACACCTGTTTGGTCATATACCTGTTCCATGAAACTTTTTTGAGCAGAAGGGGTTATCCATGTTTTTTTTTTGTTCTAAATGTGTTATCTAGTGACAAAGACTGATACTGAAGTGTTATTTTATGATTCCATGCACCCCATGTCAAAAAACACACTTGTGTCCTTTTTGAGAGGTTTTCTCGACGAGAAAAACACGTTTTGGTCATATACCTGTTTGCACTTGAGCAGAAGGGGTTATCCATGACTTTTTTTGTTCTAAATGTGTTATCTAGTGACAAAGACTGATACTGAAGTGTTATTTTATGATTCCATGCACCCATGTCCTCAAAAACACACACACACTTTTTTTTTTGAGGTTTTCTCGACGAGAGAAAAGCACGTTTTGGTCATATACCTGTTTGCACTTGAGCAGAAGGGTTATCCATGAACTTTTTGTTCTAAATGTGTTATCTAGTGACAAAGACTGATACTGAAGTGTTATTTTATGATTCCATGCACATGCACCCATGTCCTCAAAAAAACACTTGTGTCCTTTTTGAGAGTTTTTTTTGAGGCACGTTTTTTCAGTCACGTTTGTTTGCACGTTTTGGTCATATACCTGTTTGCACTTGAGCAGAAGGGGTTATCCATGAACTTTTTGTTCTAAATGTGTTATCTAGTGACAAAGACTGATACTGAAGTGTTATTTTATGATTCCATGCACCCATGTCCTCAAAAAAAACACACTTGTGTCCTTTTTTTGAGGTTTTCTCGACGAGAAAAACACGTTTTGGTCATATACCTGTTTGCACTTGAGCAGAAGGGGTTATCCATGAACTTTTTTTGTTCTAAATGTGTTATCTAGTGACAAAGACTGATACTGAAGTGTTATTTTATGATTCCATGCACCCATGTCCTCAAAAACACACTTGTGTGTGTTTTTTTGAGTTTTTTTTCTCGACGAGAAAAGCACGTTTTGGTCATATACCTGTTTGCACTTGAGCAGAAGGGGTTATCCATGAACTTTTTGTTCTAAATGTGTTATCTAGTGACACTGAGACTACTGAAGTGTTATTTTATGATGACAACCCATGACTGATACTGAAGTGTTATTTTATGATTCCATGCACCACATGTCCTCAAAAAAACACACTTGTGTTCTTTTTGAGTTTTTTCGACAGTTTTGAAAAACACGTTTTTGGTCATATACCTGTTTGCACTTGAGCAGAAGGGGTATTCCATGATTTTTTTTGTTCTAAATGTGTTATCTAGTGACAAAGACTGATACTGAAGTGTTATTTTATGATTCCATGCACCCATGTCCTGAAAAAAACACACTTGTGTGTCTTTTTTGAGGTTTTTCTCGACGAGAAAAGCACGTTTTGGTCATATACCTGTTTGCACTTGAGCAGAAGGGGTTATCCATGAACTTTTTTGTTCTAAATGTGTTATCTAGTGACAAAGACTGATACTGAAGTGTTATTTTATGATTCCATGCACCCATGTCCTCAAAAACACACTTGTGTCCTTTTTGAGGTTTTCTCGACGAGAAAAAAAGCACGTTTGGTCATATACCTGTTTGCACTTTTGCAGCAGGCAGATGAACTTTTCTGTTCTAAATGTTATCTAGTGACAAAGACTGATACTGAAGTAAATTTTATTTATGATGTGACCCATGTCCTCAAAAAATACACTTGTGTCCTTTTGTTATTTTATGATTCCATGCACCCATGTCAAAAAAAAACACACTTGTGTCCTTTTTTTGAGGTTTTTCTTGAAAAGAGTTTTTTTTTTTTTGGTCATATACCTGTTTGCACTTGAGCAGAAGGGGTTATCCATGATTTTTTTTGTTCTAAATGTGTTATCTAGTGACAAAGACTGATACTGAAGTGTTATTTTATGATTCCATGCACCCATGTCCTCAAAAAACACACTTGTGTCTTTTTTTGAGGTTTTTTTTCGACGAGAAAAAGCACGTTTTGGTCATATACCTGTTTGCACTTGAGCAGAAGGGGTTATCCATGAACTTTTTGTTCTAAATGTGTTATCTAGTGACAAAGACTGATACTGAAGTGTTATTTTATGATTCCATGCACCCATGTCAAAAAAAAAACACACTTGTGTGTTTTTTTGTTTTTTTCGACGAAAAAGCACGTTTTGGTCATATACCTGTTTGCACTTGAGCAGAAGGGGTTATCCAACTTTTTTTGTTCTAAATGTGTTATCTAGTGACAAAGACTGATACTGAAGTGTTATTTTATGATTCCATGCACCCATGTCCTCAAAAACACACTTGTGTCCTTTTTGAGGTTTTTTGAAAAGCACGTTTTGGTCATATACCTGTTTGCACTTGAGCAAAAAGCACGTTTTTGGTCATATAACCTGTTTGCACTTGAGCAGTTCTAATGAACTTTTTGTTATCTTTTTGTTCTAAATGTGTTATCTAGTGACAAATGACTGATACTGAAGTGTTATTTTATGATTCCATGCACCCATGTCACAAAAAAAACACACTTGTGTCTTTTTTTGAAAAACAAGAAAAAAAAACACGTTTTGGTCATATACCTGTTTGCACTTGTGCAGAAGGGGTTACCCATGAACTTTTTGCTCTAAATGTGTTTCTAGTGACAAAGACTGATACTGAAGTGTTATTTTATGATCCCATGCACCCATGTCCTCAAAAACACTGTACTGTGCATTTAGGGCTTTTCTTTAGAGAAGAGCAGGTTTTGGTCATATGCCTGTTTGCTCTTGTGAAGCGGGGACCAATGAACTTGTTGCTCCATGCATATATCTGTTTGATAGAAAAGTTGAAGAAGCGGGGACCAATGAACTTGTTTATGCATCCATATGCACCATCAATGACCAACAATGATATAAAAGTTTTAGTTTATGATTCCAGGCATCCATGTCCCCAGACACACAGTCCTGAAGTCCATGAAGTGCTTTTTCGAAAAAAGCTCAGCTCACACAGTGCTTTGAACTCCATTTTGAACTTGTGCAAAAGGGGTGATTGATTAAAATTTTTGCTTATATATCCATTATCAACTGATCAAAAATGATATTAAAGTGTTATTTCATGATTCCATGCACCCATGTCCCCAAAAACACAGTACGTGCATTTATTGCTTTTCTCGGCGAGAAAAGCAGGTTTTGGTCATATGCCTGTTTGCTCTACAGCAGAAGCGGGGACCTGAACTTTTTTCCCCATCCCCCATGACCAAGAATGATCAACTGACCAAGAATGATATTAAAGTTTTATTTTATGATTCCAGGCACCCATCCCCCAAAACACACAGTCCGTTTTTTTAAGTTTTTTTTTGAAGAAACTCACCTTTTGTCTTTGTGGCTTGTTTGCACTTGTGCAGAAGTGGTAGCCCATGAAATTTTTTATATTTTATCCACTATCAACTGACAAAGAATATACTAAATGATTCCATGATTCCACCCACGTCCACAAAACAGTACTGTGTCCTTGTGAGCTTTTCTCGGCGAGAAAAAAACAGGTTTCAGTCATATGTGTTTGCCTTGTGTTTTTTTTTTGTGCGAGAAATGCAGCCCAGTCATATGCCTGTTTGCTCTTATGCAGAAGTGAATGGCCCATGAATCCATATGCAGCCATGTCAACTGACCAAGAATGATATTAAAGTGTTGTTTCATGATTCCAAGCAGCCATGTCCCCCCAAAACACAGTACGTGCATTTAGTTTTTTTTTCTCGGTGATAAAAGCAGGTTTTGGTCACTGTTTGCTCTTGTGCAGAAGCGGGGACTTGTGCAGAAGCATTGGGGACCCATGAAATATTTGCTACATATGCATTGTCAACTGATCAAAATGATTTATGATTCCAGTGTTATTTTATGATTCCAGGCACCCATGTCCCCAAAAAACACAGCATTCCGTCCGAGAAAAGCTTTTGAACTTGTGCAAAAAGCTTTTTGCTTTATATCACTATTGCCTCTTTGAACTTGTGCAAAAGGGGTGACCCATGAATTTTTTGCTTTATATCCATTATCAACTGACAAACATGATCCCTAAAAGTCATGATTCCATGCAAAAGTGTTATGTCATGATTCCATGCACCCATGTCCCCCAAAACACAGTACCGTGCATTTAGTGCTTTTCTCGGCGAGAAAAGCAGGTTTTGGTCATATGCCCGTTTGGTCTTGTGCAGAAGCGGGGACCCATGAACTTTTTGCTCCACATGCATTGTCAACTGACCAAGAATGATATTCAAGTGTTATTTTATGATTCCAGGCACCCATGTCCCCCAAAACACAGGACCGTGCATTTAGTGCTTTTCTCGGCGAGAAAAGCTCACAGTCACTTGCCTGTTTGAAGTTGTGCCGAAGGGGTGACCCATGAAGTTTGAAAAGCTCACAGTCACTTGCCTGTTTGAAGTTGTGAAAAGGGGTGACCCATGCATTTTTTTCTGCTTTGTATCCATTATGAACTGACAAAGAATGATACTAAAGTGTTATTTCATGATTCCAGGTGTTTTTTTGTCCACCAAGTTTGTACTGTCCCTTGTGAGCTTTTTTCGGTGAGAAAAGTAGGTTTTTGTCATATGCCTGTTTGCTCTTGTGCAGAATGCCCATGGGCCCATGAACGTTGTGCTCCATGCATTGTCAACTGACCAAGAATGATATTAAAATGTTGTTTCATGATTCCAAGCCCCCATGTCCCCCAAAACACAGTACCGTGCATTTAGTGCTTTTCTCGGCGATAAAAGCAGGTTTTGGTCATATCATATGCCTGTTTGCTCTTGTGCAGAAGCGGGGACCCATGAAATATTTGCTACATATGCATTGTCAACTGATCAACAACAATAATAAATGTTAAAGTGTTAATTTATGATTCCAGAACCGATGTCCAAAAAAAAAAACACAGTACCGTCCATTATGTGCTTTTTCTCGGCGAGAAAAGCAGACACACTCACTGGCATATTTGCAGTTATGCAGAAGGGGTGACCCATGGATTTTTTTTTTGCTTTATATCCACTATGAACTGACAAAGAATGATACGAAAGTGTTATTTTATGATTCCAGGAACCCATGTCCCCCAAAACACCCGGCGAGAAAAACACAGTCCGGCCAGTGCTTTTTTCGGCGAGAAAAGCAGGTTTTCAGTCATATGCCCCTGTTTGCTCTTGTGCAGCAGACCTATGACCTTTTGACCTATGACCTTTTTGTTCCATATGCATTGTCAACTGACCACGAATGATATTAAAGTGTTATTTTATGAGTCCAGGCACCGATGTCTATCAAAACACAGTACCGTCCATTAAGAGCTTTTTTCCGCGAGAAAAGCAAGTTTTGGTCATATGCCTGTTTGCTCTTGTGCAGAAGTGGGGACCCATGAACCCATGAACTTGTTTTTGCATATGCATATCAACTGACAACTGAATGATAGAAAAGTGTTATTTTATGATTCCAGGCACGCATATATCAAAAACATACGCATGTAAGAGCTTTTCGAGAGCGAGACAAAAAACACACTGTTTAGTTGTGCAGAAAGTTAAGAGCTTTTCTCGGCGAGACAAGGTCACACTCACTGTCCTGTTTGAAGTTGTGCAGAAGGGGTGACCCATGGGATTATTGCTACATATCCATTATCAACTGACAAAGAATGATACTAAAGTGTTATTTCATGATTAAATACACCCATATCCAAAAAAACACAGTACTGTCCCTTGTGAGCTTTGGTCTTATGCCTGTTTGCTCTTGTGCAGAAGCGTGGACCCATGAACTTTTTGCTCCATATGCATTGTCAACTGACCAAGAATGATATTAAAGTGTTGTTTCATGATTCCAAGCAGCCATGTCCCCCAAAACACTGTACCGTGCATTTAGTGCTTTTCTCGGCGAGAAAAGCTCACAGTCACTTGCCTGTTTGAAGTTGTGCAGAAGGGGTGATCCATGCAATTTTTTGCTTTGTACCATTATGAACTGACAAACAATGATACTAAAGTGTTATTTCATGATTTCAGGCACCCACGTCAAAACACAGTACACAGTACTGTCTTGTGAGCTTTTCTCGGCGAGAAAAGCAGGTTTTGGTCATATGCATGTTTGCTCTTGTGCAGAAGCGGGGACCCATGAAATATTTGCTCCATATGCATTGTCAACTGACCAACAATGATATAAAGGTGTTAGTTTATGATGCCAGGCACCCATGCCCCCAAAAACACAGTACTGTGCATTTAGTGCTTTTCTCGGCGAGAAAAGCTCACAGTCACTGGCCTGTTTGAACTTGAGCAGAAGGGGTGACCCATGGAATTTTTTGCTTTTATATCCATAATCAACTGACAAAGAATGATATTAAAGTGTTATTTCATGATTCCATGCACCCATGTGTCCCCCAAAACACAGTCCGGCCATGTTTTGCTTTTCTCAGCGAGAAAAGCTCACAGTCACTGGCCTCTTTGAACTTGTGCAGAAGGGGTGACCCATGGAATTTTTGCTTTATATCCATTATCAACTGACAAAGAATGATACGAAAGTGTTATTTCATGATTCCATACACCCATGTCCAACAAAACACAGTACTGTCCGTTGTGATCTTTTCTCGGCGAGAAAAGCAGGTTTTGGTCAT
>JAFBJZ010000201.1:0-12281 GCA_016785225.1 Psettodes erumei
GAGCAAAAATGATCGAAAACCTATCGCGCTATCGTTGGACGCTATCGGATATTCAGAATGCTGGCAGTGGGCCCTCGGTGTCTATGCTGGCTGATATCAAAGACCAAGTATCATTACTGTTTAATCAAAATCAAGGGCAAGACACTTTGAGCTATAGCGTTGGCTGCAATGCTATGAGCGCGGTTTATCAGCTGCAGGGTAATACGTTGACCACCGAAGAGAGCATGAGTACACAAATGCTCTGCCAAGATCTCAATGAGGCTGAAAATCGTCTGAACACATTGATGCAGGGTACGAGTGAGCTTGAGCGTGACGACAGATGAGCGGCCCTTACTCACGCAAGTGACCAGCGATGAGGTGACGTTGACTTGGAAAGGGCGGCTGACCTCACAGGCGAAATATAATAGCAAAGGAAAAACCGTCTTTTGGGCCGTCAATGCCAAAAAAGCCCCTTGCACCGCTGAGGGGACGCAGCAGTGTTTGCAAGTCAAACCCATCACTTATGATGATCAAGGTATCAAGACCAGTGAAGGTAAATGGGCTGCGTTCACGGGCGAAATCGAAGGCTATCAGCATGACGGTAAGCATGATGAAGTGCTGCGTCTCCAGCGCTATCAGTTGGATACCGAAGACGCAGAATCAACAGGTGAAGAAGTACGCTTATGTACTCGATGCCGTGATAGAAAGTAGTGTGGTAGAGTGGGTTACTCAGTAAGTTGGTTGGTCGTTTTGGTTATTTAAAACGAGGGCTAGATAGCCAAAATGATTTAAAAAAACACGCGTTCAAATGACGCGTGTTTTTTATGTCTGATGATTTGCAGACAAATAGCTTGATGACCTAGCGTAAATTGCCCAAGTCTTCTTCTGTTAGCCGCCAGCGGCCTTTTTTCTTAGAGCTGCCGCGCCCGCGCATGGCGCTGTTTAATATCAGTTTGTTCATCGAATGGCTGGAGTGGGCATGACAAATCGCACAAGCAAGGCCGTCGGCGGCATCTTGCTGTGGCACGACGTCTAACGATAGTATACGGCATACC
This sequence comes from Psettodes erumei, assembly GCA_016785225.1. Classification (NCBI taxonomy): domain Eukaryota; kingdom Metazoa; phylum Chordata; class Actinopteri; order Pleuronectiformes; family Psettodidae; genus Psettodes; species Psettodes erumei. The sequence continues at coordinate 1,035 of JAFBJZ010000201.1, forward strand.
ATCTCCTGTACTTGCTCTTTGGCCGCTGCGCCATAGCCGCAAACCGCCTGCTTGATCTGACGAGCGGTGTACTCCGACACCTCTAAGTCTAGTGCTACCATCGCTGCGATGGCGGCACCGCGGGCTTGACCGAGCTTCAGCGCTGAGTCTGGGTTTTCGGCCATAAATACTTGTTCGATTGCCGTATGAATTGGCTCGTCAGTATATTTTAGATGGTGCTGAGTAATACGCGTCAACCCATTGAAAATACGCTTTAAGCGCTCAGGCATCTCCTTAGTATCTGTGCGAATGGTGCCTGCATCGATATAGGTCAGTTTGTCGCCGGTTTGTTGCACGATGCCATAACCGGTCATACGCGAGCCTGGGTCAATCCCAATAATAATTGCCATAGTATTCCGTCTTACTTACATTTTGTTTTATATCTTAAAAATCCGCTATAAGTTTGATAGTATAGCAATCAATCCCCATATACATCATATGTTAGCCATCTTAATTTGTATGGCGCTTTATTTATTGGTTTTTATTTTATAGGACGACACTTTATGGGTCAGATCGTTGGTATCGCCATTGTTTGGTTTATTATTGAGATGCTGCTGTGGTATTTGCTTGCCCAGTTTATGAGTGGCTGGTGGGTATTTATGTGGTTTATCATCGCCGCTGTCATCGGTGTGTCACTGATGCGCAAAGGCATGGCCGCGCTCAACCCGATGGCGCAGCAGATGAAAGCAGGTGGCATGATGAATCCAGCGATGCGCCCGCAAGAGTCTACTATGCTAAAGAGTGTGGCGATGGCGGCAGCCGGTATTTTATTACTGATACCAGGGGTGCTCAGTGATTTACTAGCGTTATTGGTTGTGTTACCGCCTGTACAAAAAAAGCTGAAAGATGCGGCCAACAACTATGTCATGAATAACCAGCAAAAAATGATGGAAATGATGGCAAAACAAATGGGTGGACAGATGGGCGGTCAAAACCCATTTGGTGGCATGGGCGGCCAAAACCCGTTTGGCGGTGCAGGTGGTATGGGTGGTCAAAACCCCTTTGGTCAGCAGTCGCAAAACCCGTTTGGCGATGTCTTTAAACAGCATACTACCGTAGATGGTACGGCCAAAAGCGTGCCTAAAGATGTGAAAAAAATCACCAAGTCTGCCAATGATGAATGATAGTAAGTCGTAAAGCAGATAGCAAAAAGCCCCTTTCGTGATGAGCGAAAGGGGCTTTTTGCTGGTCTTGATGGCTTATTTATCCTTTGTATTTTACAAGCGATAAAATAAAGAGAAGACCGAATAGAACAACCGAAGTGCCGCCGTAAGATGGTGACCCATGAACCGTGAAGTTCAGGGCGGATGCGTCACTGCCTCTGCAGGTTTCCTGATACACCGCAAGCGGTGCAGGCATACACAATGAGGCAATAGGTACCACATCCTAGTAAAGCATTATCGGCTCAGGGAATAAACATCTACTAGCCAACACTTCAGAATAGTTTCATCTTAACCAATGAAAAGTGTGATTGCAAGTAGCAATTACAGATTGCTACGTAGTGAAAATTTGTCAGTTTTTCAGCAATTTTCAGATATGTGCTAATATAGAGGGCTTTCAACACCCTAAGACAGCATTATAGGCGTTCATTCACTTGAGGAGCGGTAATATATGACCACGAACCAGCAACCATCAGAGTCTATCGATGACAATCAGGCACCACTTAATGACAAAAACGGCGGACAAAATAAAAAAACACCGCATGTTTTGATGATATTGGACGGCTTTGGTCATCGTGAAGAAGATAAGGATAATGCCATTGCTGCGGCCAATATGCCAAACTTGGATAAAATTTATCAGCAATATCCACATGGCCTGATCTCTGCCTCTGGAGAAGATGTGGGTTTACCAGATGGTCAGTTTGGTAACTCAGAAGTGGGACATATGAACCTCGGCGCTGGCCGCGTCCTGTATCAGGACTCAACGCGTATCTCAAACGAGTTGGCCAACCGTGAGTTTTATAAAAATCAAGCGCTGGTCGATGCGGTAAAAGCGGCAAACGACTTGGGCGGTAATGTGCATATCATGGGCTTGCTTTCTGATGGTGGGGTGCACTCGCATCAAGACCATATCGAAGCGATGTGTCACTCAGCGCTGGTACATGGTGCCAAAAACGTTTTTGTGCATTGTTTTTTAGATGGCCGCGATACGCCGCCTAAGTCTGCTGACAAATATATCGATCGCTTGCGTGATCATATCGGTAAGCTCAACGCCCACTACGAAGGTGGCCGCGTACAGATTGCCAGTATCATCGGGCGTTATTATGCCATGGACCGTGACAATCGCTGGGAGCGCGTCCAAAAAGCCTATGAGCTGATCACTGAAGGCAAAGCTGATCGCTTGGCCACGCGTGCCGATGGTGCTGTACAAGCCGCTTATAAAGCGCGCGAGACGGATGAGTTTGTCAGTCCGACGACCGTGATTGGTCGTGATGAAGTGCCTTATACAGTTGAAGACAATGACGCGCTGATCTTTATGAACTTCCGCGCTGATCGTGCTCGCGAGCTTACCCAAGCGTTTGTGCTGCCAGATCATGAGTTTTCAGGGTTTGCCCGTCAAAAGCAGCCAAAGCTGGCCGCCTTTGTCATGCTGACCAAATACTCTGATGTGCTGGCTGACAACCCGCACACCAGCATCGCTTATCATCCCACCTCATTGACCAACACCCTTGGCGAGTATTTGCAAAACATTGGCAAAACGCAGCTACGTATCGCCGAAACGGAAAAGTACGCTCATGTGACGTTTTTCTTTAGTGGTGGCCGCGAAGAGGAGTATGAAGGCGAGACCCGTATCCTAGTACCATCACCTGATGTGGCCACTTATGATCTGAAGCCTGAAATGAGCGCCCCTGAAGTGACGGATAAGCTGGTCGAGGCGATTGAGTCTGGCAAGTATGATGTGCTAGTGGTCAACTATGCCAATGGTGATATGGTCGGACACACGGGTATCTTTGATGCCGCGGTGCAAGCGGTAGAGGCGCTCGATGTCTGTATTGGCCGTCTTGAGACTGCTGTGCGCGCGGCTGGCGGCGATATGCTCATCACCGCTGATCATGGCAACTGTGAGCAAATGCAGGACTATGAAAGTGGGCAAGTGCATACTCAGCATACCACCGAGTTGGTACCGCTGATTTATATCGGCGAGCAAAAACTCACGGTGCGCAGTGGGGGTAAGCTCAGCGATATCGCTCCAACTATTTTGACCCTGATGAGTGTGGATACACCAGCTGAAATGACAGGTAAGAGCCTACTGGTTCCAGCGTCGTAAGTCTGCTTTATGATCATACGCCGCCCTCATGAGTAGCGGCGTATTGCTCATTGCGGTGAATGACGATACTGTGGCTATGCTGTGAGTTGTGCTGTAGCGGTAATATGGCTATGGTACGATAAGGACAGACAGACGTTGTACCGCCATATTATAAGGAGAGATCATGATTGTCTCTCCTTTTTTTTGCTATATTTTTAGGTGTTTTTTTATTGTCGACCACCAGTCTACTAATGACCAGTTAACGAATTTAAATGCGAGGGTTTGCAATACACACCGCACAATTAAACCACTGCTCTTGATGCTATCTTATAAAGTCGCTATCACAGATATTTTTATAATAAAAATTACGATATTTTATGATTAACACGAGTATTTTATGCGTCCTATTTATGCCATACGCTCTTTTCTCATCAAAAAAATCAATCGCGATGGCGAACATTGTATCCAGCACGCCTGCCAACATATAAACCTGTCTTTGTAAGCGGCACTTTAGAGGCTGGTCGGTGTCAATTTCTCTCAAGCGGCCGCGGCTCCCAGTCATCATTCGGCGCAGAAGCTGCAACTGATTGGCTTAAATACGGATGAGATAGACCCTGCAGAAGACAATCTATCAGATATCGCCGACATGCTAGGGCAATACGACGACATCAGTTCATTGAATGGCGATTGCCGATGAAGCGTGCGCTCAATGACGAGGCCGAGGTAATCGATACCGCGATACCGCCGGAACCGCGCATGTCGATGAATGCCATTTCTCACGAGAGACCTCAGACGCTTTGTGCTGTGAATCGATTTGGTGCGCCGTGAGTATGTCGATGCGGTCAACGACGAAGTTTATTTAATAATACCGCGGAAGCGGTATGTTGACCAAGCTCGATAGTCATGCTGAGTTTTTGGATGCTGAGGCTTATGAAAACCGCCGTGCCTTCCTGAAAACTGACATAGGCGATGTCGGTATCAAGGTCAGCATATCGTACCACAAACTACTACTGGGTCATCACAGAGGTCATCGATGACTCACCTGCTGACAAAAAAGGCATCGCAGTCGGCGATTATTTGCATCAGGTGGGTGAGTTTAAGCTTGATGAAAATCGCCAAACCAACGACGTTGAGCAACTGCTGACGGGTATCGCTGGCACGCAAGTAGATGTGGTGACTTCTAAAGCGGGTCGCCGTAAGCACACTACCACTTTGCAGCGAAATAACAGCCATCCGCAAACCATTGAGATAGAGCTGGTCGATGGTATTGCGGTGGTTAGGCTACCAGCCTTTCAAAACGATAGTCGTGACAGGCTGCTTGAGGGCTTGATCAATCTAGACGCGCCGGTTTCAGGCATTTTGTTGGATCTACGTGACAATCCAGGCGGCGTGCTTACCTCGGCGGTGAATGTCGCCAGTCTGTTTATGAATGATACTGATGTGGTGCAGGTACAAGCGCGCCAAAACGAGCCGCGCGTGCTGTCCACGACAGGTGAGGCCATCCTTAAGCCTCTACCTATGGTGGTGCTACAAAATCGCTACTCGGCTTCGGCGGCCGAGGTGCTTGCCAGTAGCCTGCAGGCGCAGCAGCGCGCCACTATCCTTGGGGAGGTCAGCTATGGTAAAGGATCGGTACAGTCGGTGATTCCGCTAAACGATGAGCAAGCGGTCAAACTGACGGTCGCCAACTATATGACCGCCACGGGTCAAAAGATAGATGAGATCGGGGTGACACCTGATGTGATGCTCTCTGGAAATGAGAGCACATGGCGACAGCAGGCTCTTGAGCTGGTCAAAGAGCGCGCCTTAACGTCAGGCGTTCGTTGTTTTGACCGAAAAGCCCGGCGGCTTTTAAATGGTGATCTGGGTCATATAATGGTCGCCCATGCCATAGATCGTCTCTGGTCCTTATTCAAGCTGGTCTTCATCGATTTCTAGTTTTTCATGCAGTAGCAGCAAGAGCGAAAAGGTAAATACCTTAACAGTTTCAGCAACAGGTTTATTATTCAGCCCTGTTTGCTTTAGATGCGGTGATCTGGATCAATGTTTTTCGCTTGCTAAATAATACTCTAACAGGCTTGGGTGCGGTAAGCCTGTACCAATAATGTCTTTCATCGTTTGGCGCTTGGCCTGATTGGCGGAACACTAACGTTCGGCGCTGTCGCCTGCATATTTTCAGCGCGCTGTCGCCGCTGTGTTGGGTGATAGAAGGGTGGTTGATGAGTATGCAAGGTGCGATAAGGATGCAAGTTGCTGGCCGAAGTCGGGGTTTGGATAGGTTGCCCCTTCTCATCGTGTGCTGCTGAGCTGTCTGCAGGACGCCATTTTAACCCGATGGACTGTTTATGCTTGATGTCGTGTCTGTATGGCAGGATGAGTGCGGGGCGGCAGGTGTTTTCCAAGCTTTATTGGGTACCATGCCTTACGTAAGCGCCGTGTTTACCGCATGCGGCTCTGTATCCGCCGGCGTCAACGCTGGCAGGCCCAGATGGTTTATATCGATATTTGGCGTTTCTGCTAGGTTGACACTGCACATCAAGCAGGTTGCGCAACTCATACGTTACGCGCAAAGTCGGCGATGTTGCAAACGCTCTGACGAGCTTGCCGTCAGTGACAGCAGCGTCTCAGTGCTGCCACTCTTCAGCGATCAAGGCCAAAAAGTGTGTCGCTAGTACAGGTATGTCATCACGGCGCGCGTTGAGCGTCGGTAGTTTTAATTCAATGACGTTGATGCGGTAGTAGAGATCTTGGCGAAACGTGCCAGCCTGCACCAGCTGGGCCAAATCTTTATGAGTTGCAGACAATATGCGAATATCGACAGGTATCTCTTTGGTATCACCGATGGCTCTTACCGTTTTTTCTTGAATGGCGCGCAGAAGTTTGACTTGCATCGCTAGCGGCAAGTCAGCCACTTCATCTAAAAATAAAGTCCCGCCATTGGCTTGCTGAAACAGGCCTTGTTTGTCAGCGACCCGCGCCCGTGAAGCTGCCTTTTTTATGGCCAAAAAACTCAAACTCCATCAGCTCGGAGGGTATGGCGCCGCAATTCACAGGTACAAAGCTACCATCACGGCGTGGACTGAGATCATGAATCAGTCTGGCGACCACTTCCTTACCTGTACCCGACGCCCCTGATAAAAACACCGGTGCTTGCGAGCGTGCCAGTTTTAAAATGGTGTTTTTCAGTGGTAGCATCACCGCTGAGTCGCCGATCAGCCTACTATCGAGGAGTTTTTGCTCAGGGGTACACTCAGGAGCGGCCTCGGGGTCGTCACCTTGGTGAGTGACTTTGAGGGCGTTTTCGACCAGTTGGCGCAGGCGCGGCAGCTCAAGTGGTTTATTGACAAAATCAAAAGCGCCAAGCTTGAGGGCTTCGATGGCCAAATCCATACTACCGTGCGCGGTAATAACGGCAATGGGCGTGTTGGTGCTGCCACTGATTTCTTTGACCAGCTCCAGCCCTGAGCCGTCAGGGAGCTTGAGATCCGTTAAGCAAAAGTCATACTCGCGCTCTTGCCAGTAGCCTCTTGCTTGTGACAATGTATAAGCCACATCACTTTTGATGCCCATCTTGGTTAAAGTGATTTGCATTAATCGGCACAGATCTACTTCATCATCAACGACTAGCGCGGTTTTTGTCATACATCATCTCATCGTATTCGGTAGCGAAAAATTATCAAAGCATCTATCACAATTGCAGTTAAGTGCTTACAAATGCTCAGCTTATCAGTGCGGTATTGGTACACAAATAGTAAGGTCGTACCAATGCGTTTTATACATGGGAGCAGGCATTGATGGCAGGTGCGATGAGGCGAAAGCAGGTTTTTGTGTGTTCAGGCACATATAGCAGGCGAGCTTGATTGGCTTCGCAAAAGGCTTGTGATAGATACAACCCAAGTCCTGTCCCTGCTTGATCTGTGGTAAAAAACGGATTGAACAAGTGCGGTAAATCATGCTCGCGGACCCCAGTACCACCATCTAAAATATCGATTATAACATCGTTATCTGCACAATAAATCTCGATTTCCACAAAGGCATGAGGGTGGGCGTAGCTACTATGACGCAAACCATTGTTGATTAAGTTGATCAATACTTGCTCTAGTTGGTGGGTGTCAAAGGAGATGGTCGGCTGGGTCTTAACACGCAAAAACACGTCATGCCCCTGAAAATGGTTTTCTAAAAATGCAGGCATCCATTCGGCAAGTACGATGGGCTGCTGGTTTGCTTGCTGCTGACGCGACAGCTTTAAGATGTCTTCTATAATGCGATTGACGCGTTTGGTCTGCGAAAATATCATTTTATACAGCTCATGATTGGCTGCGATGTGCTCATCACTATAATCAGGGGCAGGGCTTGTCATGTTATTTGCTGGTGGGTGACAGCTTTCTACGACATCCTCCATGAGCAACTGGCTGGCTTGTGAGATGGTGGCCAGTGGGTTTCTAATCTCATGAGCAATACTGGCCGTCAGCTGTCCTAAAGACGCCAGTTTTAGCTGCTGAGCGTTGGCTTGCTCACGGCGCAAATCTTCGAGCATGACCAGTTTACTGCCGTCTTTTAGAGGGATAATCTGTACACGTAGCTTGCCAAACACCGATACATTGGCCACGGCAGGTAAGTCATAAGTAAAGGTACGCGACTGTCCTGCTGCGACAGTCAAGCAGGCTTGAAGCAGCTGCGGATGCTGCTCGTCAAGTTGCTCTTCAAAATCTGCTAATTGGGTAGCAGATGCGCTATCGAGCCTGCGCCTATCGTTTGGCGTACGACTTTCGCTGGTAGTAGGTAAGGTGAGTGATGGACGATGAGGGATACTGAGCAGCTGATACGCGGCAAGATTTGCCAGCACGATATGCGCCTGATCGATGACAATAACGCCATTGACCATTTGAGTGATGACTTCTTGGTTGATGACATTTAGGCGCTCGACTTCCTTGGCATGACGGGCGGCCACTTTTTCTAACTGCACTAGGCGCTGCAGAGATAGACCAGCTCAAGCCACCCACCGCCAAAAAACTGGCAGACATCAGCAGCGCATCGCCTAAGTTGGTCAAGCTCATACTATTGGCAATGGCATAAAAAAACTGCTGATAAATAACAAAAATAATCGCCAGTAAGGTGATGATCAATGCTTGAGAGCTGTGAAGTAGCATAAAGCTTGCCGCTACCACTACCATATATAGCATGGTCAGCTGCAAGTCAGGCGCACCTGCGGTATAAAGCAGCAAGCTTAAGATGATGACATCCAAAGCCAAGCCAAAGGCCAGCTGCTGGCGCATGTGTTTGTTGACCACATAAAACAAACCGAGCAATATCATGCTAAGCAGTACATAAAAGCTCAGGGTGGTTTGTTGCAAAAAACTGGGCAAAGACGCGCCGCTATCAGCACGTGCGGTGATATAGACCATGAGCATAGAAAACAAGCTCACAGCAAAGCGATAACTGCTATAAATCAGTCCTAATTTACGCAGCTGTGGCAATGGCAGGGTGTCATTGGGGGGCGCTGAGCGGGTGATGGTCGAGAAAAAACGAATAGCAGGTTTCATAAATTCACCGTCATGGGACAATCAGTACTTGCTGACTTACAGTGCTGTCTGGCTTAGCTGGTTGACTTACTAAGCAGGCAAGTAGGCGAAGATTATGGCTGAATCAGACCATGACGAATCGCTAAATGTGTCAGTTTGACATCGCTATCGACCCCGACTTTTTCATAGATACGGTAGCGATACGTATTGATGGTTTTGACACTGACAAACAGCTGATCCGCGATTTGCTGCGGGCTTTGGCAGTTGACGACCATCATCGCTACTTGTTTTTCGCGATCACTGAGCAAATCAAAGGGCGAGCTGGCATTGTCTGATAGCAAGACGTCTGCTAACTGCTCTGCGACATCTTGGCTAAAATAGCGGCCCCCTTGATAGACTTTTTTTACCGCCCGTATCATCTCGTCTAAGGGTGTGCCTTTGGTGATATAACCGTTGACCCCAGCTTTGATCAGCATAGAAGGATAAGGCTGCGCCGACATACTGCTGACTGCCAAAATCTTGATGCCCATGTCTAATTGGACCAAACGTTTGGTGGCTTCAAGCCCGCCAATATTGGGCATATTGACATCGAGTAATACCACATCAGGGTGCAGCTGTTTGGCCATTTTGATCGCCATGTCGCCGCTATCGGCCTCACCGACCACCTCAATATCCGCACTGTCTGACAACATACGGCTGATACCCATACGTACCAAATCATGATCATCGACTACCAATACTTTAATCATCACTATACTCTTTACTATTTGTCAGAAGAAGGGATGTTGCCTAGCATAAATCACAGACAAAAAACTGTCTAAGGTATTTTTTAGTTTTTGACGATGTAAAATACTGCTAATATATTATGTGGATGTTGTTGTTTAATATATCAAATTTTGAATAATTGCCATGCTTTGGGTTAAGATATATTGCTGAAATGTGAACCAATGTTTCTATAATATAAAGTGGTTGTAGCAAAATTTGAATTGGGACAAAATAAACCATTAAATCAGCTTGATACATTAAACTTAAAAGCAAACCATGATACACTAAAAATACAAAAACTCTATACGAGTACTTACAAACCTATTCATAAACACTATGAACGTTTTTGGCGTCAGATCGTATGTATCTGGCGTGATAGCGACAGCAGGAGGCACAATGAAGCAACTACCATTAACCAAACAGCAACTGATCGCTGCCATGATTTCACTGAGTTTGGGTGGTGTGGCACAAGCTGCACTTACGATTAATGGTAGCGCTGATACAGAATCTAGCGCGCGTATCAGCTGGGGCGGTGCCGATAGCTTGTCTGAAGCCCGTAAGATTATGTACAAATCGACAGGCTCTGCTATCAAAAAAGTCGATACCGGTTATGGCACCACCAATATCACCAATACCAACAGCTTTGGCAGCAGCAATAATAGCTATACCAGTAGCAATCGCTACAACACCACCTATCGCGGCGCCTTTGGCAGTAGTGATATGATTCCGATCAGTACAGACTCGCGTAGTGTGGCTGTGATTGATGCCGAAACAGGCGAGTCTATCTACGAAAAAGACGCGGATATTGCCCGTCCAATGGCCAGTATCACCAAGGTCATGACCGCGATGGTGGTACTAGATGCCGGTCTGGATATGCGTGAAGAGATTATCTTAGACGCAGAAGACTTTGTCGGCCCCAAACGTGCAAGCTCTCGTCTAAAAGTAGGAGATCGCCTCAACCGTGCCGAAATGCTACTCATGGCCTTGATGAAGTCAGAAAACCCAGCCGCAAAGAGTCTGGCGCGTAACTATCCAGGTGGATATAGTGCCTTTATGCGAGCGATGAACCGCAAAGCGCAAGACTTGGGTATGACGACTGCCTTTTTTGGTGATCCAACGGGTCTTGACAAGCGTAATGTGGCGTCATCAAATGATTTGGTCAAGATGGTGCGCGCTGCGGGTAACTACGATGTGATTCGCCGCTTCTCCACCACCAAAAGCTATGATTTCTTTGTATCAAATTACTCTCGCGGCAACCGCACATATAAAGCCAACAATACCAGCAGCTTAGTACGTGAGGGTGGCTATCCTATTGGTATCTCAAAGACCGGCTTTATCAATGAAGCAGGGCGCTGTGTGGTCATGGAAACGAGGGTCAATAACCGCCCAGCCATTATTGTTATTTTGGGCGCAAACAGCTCAGCCACGCGCTGGGGCGATGCCAAAAATATCTTAAACAGCTTGGCCACGCGTCGTACTGTATAAGTGCGGAGTACCATGTAAGTGCAGATTACTGTATAAGTGCGGATGACACTGATGTCAGTATACAAACACACATACGCACGTATATAGATCAAAAATAGACAGGTAAAATAATTCAAAGGGCTGTTATATCATATAACGGCCTTTTTTATATCAAAAAGGATACTCGTGGTATGAATCACTTGCAATCGGC
>JAFBJZ010000203.1:0-14232 GCA_016785225.1 Psettodes erumei
CCATGGAAATTTTTTGCTTTATTTCCATTATCAACTGACCAAGAATGATACTAAAGTGTTATTTTATGATTCCATAAACCCATGTCCAAAAAAACACACTTGTGTCCTTTTTTAAGTTTTTTTCTCGATGAGAAAAGCACGTTTTGGTCATATACCTGTTTGCACTTGAGCAGAAGGGGTTATCCATTTTTTTTTGTTCTAAATGTGTTATCTAGTGACAAAGACTGATACTGAAGTGTTATTTTATGATTCCAGCCACCCATGTCCCCCAAAACACAGTCCGGCCATTAAGTGCTTTTCTTGGCGAGAAAAGCTAACACTCACTGGCTTCTTTGCACTTGTGCAGAAGGGGTAGCCCATGAATTTTTTGCTTTATATCCATTATCAACTGACAAAGAATGATACTAAAGTGCTATTTTATGATTCCAGGCACCCATGTCCCCCAAAACACAGTACCGTGCATTTAGTGCTTTTCTCGGCGAGAAAAGCTCACAGTCACTGCCTGTTTGAAGTTGCCTGCCTGTTTGAAGTTGTGAAGAAGGGGTGACCCATGCAATTTTTTGCTTTGTACCATTATGAACTGACAAACAATGATACTAAAGTGTGTTATTTGATTGATTCCAGGTCCCCCAAAACAAACAACACAGCTTTTGTGAGCTTTTTTGAAAAGCAGGTTTTTTCATGCGCTGTTTGAGAAAAGCAGGTTTAGTCATATGCCTGTTTGCTCTTGTGCAGAAGCAGGGACCCATGAAATATTTGCTACATATGCATTGTCAACTGATCAACAATGATAATAAAGCGTTATTTTATGATTCCAGAACCGATGTCTAAAAAAAACACAGTACCGTCAAAAGCAGACACTCACTGGCATATTTGCACTTATGCAGAAGGGGTGACCCATGGATTTTTTTTGCTTTATATCCACTATGAACTGACAAAGAATGATACGAAAGTGTTATTTTATGATTCCAGGCACTGATGTCTATCAAACCACAATACGGTCCTTTAAGTGCTTTTCTCGGAGAGAAAAGCTCACCGTCACAGGCGTGTTTGCACTTCTGCAGAAGGGGTAGCGTGAATTTTTGCTTTATATCCATTAACAACTGACAAAAAGAATACTAAAGTGTTATTTTATGATGGAATTTTTGCTTTATATCCATTAACAACTGACAAAAAATGATACTAAAGTGTTATTTTATGATTCCAGGCATCCATGTCCCCCAAAGCACAGTCCCGTCCATTAAGTGCTTTTCTCGGCGAGAAAAGCTCACAGTCACTGGCCTCTTTAGACTTGTGCAAAAGGGGTGATCCATGGATTTTTTTTTTTTTTATTTCCATTATCAACTGACCAAGAATGATATAGAAGTGTTATTTCATGATTCCTGGCACCCATGTCCCCAAAACAAAACAGTGTTTTATTTTTCTAGCCAAAAAGCTCACTGTTTTCTCGCCAGAAAACTTCACAGGGGTCATCTTGCTTTTTGAACTTGTGCAAAAGGGGTGATCCATTTTTTTTCATGATTTTATTTCCATTATCAACTGACCAAGAACGATACTAAAGTGTTATTTCATGATTCCATGCCCCCATGTCCCCAAAACACACTACCATGCGTTTAGTGCTTTTCTCGGCGAAAAAAAGCAGGTTTTTTGGTCATATGCCTATTTGCTCTTGTGCAGAAGAAGTGGGGCCCATGAACATTGCTCCCTATGCATTGTCAATTGTCAACTGATGATAAGAATGATATTAAAGTGTTGTTTCATGTTTCCAAGCAGCCATGTCCCCAAAACACACAGTACCGTGCATTTAGTGCTTTTCTCGGCGATAAAAGCAGGTTTTGGTCATATGCCTGTTTGCTCTTTGTGCTGTGCATTGAGTGCATTTTTTTCTGCATAAAAAGCATATACCCATCATATGTCAATGATCAACAATGAAGCGGGAACCCATTTTATGATAATAAACATATGCATTGTCAACTGATCAACAATGATAATAAAGTTACACTCACTGGCAAAAGCAGACACAGCAAAACACAGTAGACAAAAAATTTGACACTCATGGCATATTTGCAGTTATGCAGAAGGGGTGACCCATTTTTGATTCCATATATGAACTGAACAAAGAATGAATGAAAGTGTTATTTTATGATTCCAGGCACTGATGTCTATCAAACCACAATACGGTCCTTTAAGTGCTTTTCTCGGCGAGAAAAGCTCACAGTCACTGGCGTGTTTGCACTTGTGCAGAAGCAGAAGGGGTAGCCCATGGAATTTTGACAAAGAATTTATATATCCATTATCAACTGACAAAGAATGATACTAAAGTGTTATTTTATGATTCCAGGCACCCATGTCCCCCAAAGCACAGTCCAGTCCGTCCATTAAGTTTTTTCGGCGAGAAAAGCTCACAGTCACTGGCCTCTTTGAACTTGTGCAAAAGGGGTGATCCGTGAATTTTTTTTTTATTTCCATTATCAACTGACCAAGAATGATATAGAAGTGTTATTTCATGATTGACCCATGTTGTGCCAAGGGGTGATCCATGAATTTTTTTGTCCATGGATTTTTTAAGTATTTCCATTATCAACTGACCAAGAATGATATAGAACAACCCATTTCATGATTCCTGGCACCCAACTCGCCCAAAACACAACTTGTGCAAAAGGGTGATCCGGCCAGAAAAGCTCACTCACTTCCTCTTTGAACTTGTGCAAAAGGGGTGATCCATGGAATTTTTGCTCTATTTCCATTATCAACTGACCAAGAACGATACTAAAGTGTTATTTCATGATTCCATGCACCCATGTCCCCAAAACACACTACCGTGCGTTTAGTGCTTTTTTCTCGGCGAGAAAGCAAGTTTTGGTCATATGCCCGTTTGCTCTTGTGCAGAAGCGGGGACCTATGACTTTTTTTGTTCCATATGCATTGTCAACTGACCAAGAATTATAGTAAAGTGTGATTTTATGATTCCAGGTACCGATGTCTATCAAAACACAATACCGTTCGTTAAGAGCTTTTTTTCGGCGAGACAAGCTCACACTCACACTCACTGTCCTGTTTGAAGGTGTGCAGAAGGGGTGACCCATGGGATTATTGCTACATATCCATTATTGAACAAAGAATGATACTAAAGTGTTATTTTATGATTAAATACACCCATATCAACAAAACACAAACACATGGATTATTGCTACACATATTTCTCTTTGCAGAACCGGGGACCCAACTGACTGAAAGAATGATACTAAAGTGTTATTTTATGATTAAATACACCCATATCCAACAAAACACAGTATTGTCCACACAATGATTTTGTCTTAGCTTTTTCTTATGACCCAAATTTTTGCTCCTTGTGCATTGACAAACAAAACACATGAATAGAAGTGTTTATTTTATTTGCACCCATGTTCCCAAAAACACACTGTGCATTTAGCAAGAGTGAAGCTCACACTCACTGGCCTGTTTTCAGTTGTGCAGAAGGGGTGACCCATGGGATTTTTGGTTTATATCCATTACGAACTGACAAAGAATGATACTGAAGTGTTATTCTATGATTCCATGCACCCATATCACCCAAATCATCAAAAAAAACACTTGTGTTCCTTGTGAGGTTTTTGTTTTTTTCACGTTTTGAGAAAAACACCTGTTTTTTGGTCATATACCTGAACTTTTTTGCACTTGTGCAGAAGGGGTTATCCATGATTTTTTTTTGTTCTAAATGTGTTATCTAGTGACAAAGACTGATACTAAAGTGTTATTTTATGATTCCATGCACCCATGTCCTCAAAAACACACTTGTGTCCTTTTTGAGGTTTTCTCGACGAGAAAAGCACGTTTTGGTCATATACGTGTTTGCACTTGAGCAGAAGGGGTTATCCATGAACTTTTTGTTCTAAATGTGTTATCTAGTGACAAAGACTGATACTGAAGTGTTATTTTATGATTCCATGCACCCATGTCCTCAAAAACACACTTGTTTCCTTTTGTGAGGTTTTCTCGACGAGAAAAACACGTTTTGGTCATATGCCTGTTTGCACTTGAGCAGAAGGGGTTATCCATGAACTTTTTGTTCTAAATGTTATCTAGTGACAAAAAGACTGATACTGAAGTGTTACAATGATTCCATGCACCCATGTCTGATACTGAAGTGTTATTTTATGATTCCATGCACCCATGTCCTCAAAAACACACTTGTGTCCTTTTTTGAGGTTTTTTCTCGACGAGAAAAGCACGTTTTGGTCATATACCTGTTTGCACTTGAGCAGAAGGGGTTATCCAACTTTTTGTTTTTTGTTCTAAATGTGTTATCTAGTGACAATGACTGATACTGAAGTGTTATTTTATGATTCCATGCACCCATGTCCAAAAAAAACACACTTGTGTCCTTTTTGAGGTTTTCTCGACGAGAAAAGCACTTTTTGGTCATATACTTGTTTGCACTTGTGCAGAAGGGGTTACCCATGAACTTTTTGCTCTAAATGTGTTATCTAGTGACAAAGACTGATACTGAAGTGTTATTTTATGATTCCATGCACCCATGTCCCTCAAAAAAAACACACTTGTGTCTTTTTGAGGTTTTTCGACGAGAAAAACACGTTTTGGTCATATACCTGTTTGCGGGTTTGAGCACGGGGGTTATCCATGAACTTTTTTGTTCTAAATGTGTTACAAAGAGTGACAAAGACTGATACTGAAGTGTTATTTTATGATTCCATGCACCCATGTCAAAAAACACTTGTGTGTCTTTTTGAGGTTTTTTGAGTTTTTTTGGTCATATAAGAGTTTGCAAAAGCACGGTTTTTGGTTTTATAAACCTGTTTGCACTTGAGCAGAAGGGGTTTTCCATGTGTTTTTTTTTGTTCTAAATGTGTTATCTAGTGACAAAGACTGATACTGAAGTGTTATTTTATGATTCCATGCACCCATGTCCAAAAAAAAACACACTTGTGTCTTTTTGAGTTTTTTTCTCGACGAAAAAAAACACGTTTTGGTCATATACCTGTTTGCACTTGAGCAGAAGGGGTTATCCATGACTTTTTTTGTTCTAAATGTGTTATCTAGTGACAAAGACTGATACTGAAGTGTTATTTTATGATTCCATGCACCCATGTCTCTCAAAAACACACTTGTGTCCTTTTTGAGGTTTTTTTTTGAGGTTTTCTCGAGAGAAAAGCACGTTTTGGTCATATAACCTGTTTGCACTTGAGCAGAAGGGGTTTTCCATTTTGTTTTTTGTTCTAAATGTGTTATTTAGTGACAAAGACTGATACTGAAGTGTTATTTTATGATTCCATGTCCTCAAAAACACCTTGTGTCCTTTTCAAAAAAACACGTTTTTGTGTCCTTTTTTTTTTTTCGTTCCTGTTTGAGTGAGAAAAGCACGTTTTGGTTTTGTTTGTCATATACCTGTTTGCACTTGTGCAGAAGGGGTTATCCATGAACTTTTTGTTCTAAATGTGTTATCTAGTGACAAAGACTGATACTGAAGTGTTATTTTATGATTCCATGCACCCATGTCCTCAAAAACACACTTGTGTCCTTTTTGAGGTTTTCTCGACGAGAAAAACACGTTTTGGTCATATACCTGTTTGCACTTGAGCAGAAGGGGTTATCCATGAACTTTTTGTTCTAAATGTGTTATCTAGTGTGTTAGACTGATACTGAAGTGATTTTAAAGACTGATACTGAAGTGTTATTTTATGATTCCATGCACCCATGTCCTCAAAAAAACACACTTGTGTGTTTTTTTGAGTTTTTCTCGACGAGAAAAGCACGTTTTGGTCATATACCTGTTTGCACTTGAGCAGAAGGGGTTATCCATGAACTTTTTGTTCTAAATGTGTTATCTAGTGACAAAGACTGATACTGAAGTGTTATTTTATGATTCCATGCACCCATGTCAAAAAAAACACACTTGTGTCCTTGTTTTTTTGAGGTTTTTCGACGAGAAAAACACGTTTTGGTCATATACCTGTTTGCACTTGAGCAGAAGGGGTTATCCAAACTTTTTTTTGTTCTAAATGTGTTATCTAGTGACAAAGACTGATACTGAAGTGTTATTTTATGATTCCATGCACCCATGTCCTCAAAAAAACACTTGTGTCCTTTTTTTTTTTTTTCTCGACGAGAAAAGCACGTTTTGGTCATATACCTGTTTGCACTTGAGAAGGGTTATCCATTACTTCCTAAATGTGTTTTTTGTTCTAAATATGTTATCTAGTGACAAAGACTGATACTGAAGTGTTATTTTATGATTCCATGCACCCATGTCCTCAAAAACACACTTGTGTCCTTTTTGGTTTTTTCTCGACGAGAAAAGCACGTTTTGGTCATATACCTGTTTGCACTTGAGCAGAAGGGGTTATCCATGAACTTTTTGTTCTAAATGTGTTATCTAGTGACAAAAAGGAGACAGTGTGTGTGTTTTTGGGGACATGGGTGCATGGAATCATAAAATAACACTTTAGTATCATTCTTTGTCAGTTGATAATGGATATAAAGCAAAAAGTTCATGGGTCACCCCTTCTGCACAAGTGCAAACAGGTATATGACCAAAAGTGTGTGCTTTTCTCGCCGAGAAAAGCTCTCAAAAAGGACAGTGTGTGTTTTTATGGACATGGGTGCATGGAATCATAAAATAACACTTTAGTATCATTCTTTGTCAGTTGATAATGCATATCAAGCAAAAATTTCATGGGTCACCCCTTCTGCACAAGTGCAAACAGGCATATGAGTGTGTGCTGCTTTTCTCCGAGAAAAGCTAAAAAAGGGACAGTACTGTGTTTTTGGGGACATGGGTGCCTGGAATCATAAAATAACACTTCATATCATTCTTGGTCAGTTGACAATGCATATGGGAGCAAAAAGTTCATGGGGCCCCCCTTCTGCACAAGAGCAAACAGGCTCTGCACAAAGCAAACAGGCATAAAAAAAACCTGCTTTTCTCGCCGAGAAAAAAGCACAAACAGGACAGTACTGTGTTTTTTGTGGACGTGGGTGCATGGAATCATAAAATAACACTTTAGTATCATTCTTTGTCAGTTGATAATGGATACAAAGCAAAAATTCCATGGGTCACCCCTTCTGCACAACTTCAAACAGGACAGTGAGTGTGAGCTTTTCTCGCCGAAAAAAAGCAAAAAACACTGTGTTGTGTTTTGGGGACATGGGTGCCTGGAATCATAAAATAACACTTTAATATCATTCTTGGTCAGTTGACAATGCATATGGAGCAAAAATTTCAAGTTCATGGGTGCCGAAAAAAGCTCAAAAGGACGGTAGTGTGTTTTTGGGACATGGGTGCATGGAATCATAAAATAACACAGTATCAACTTAGAACAAAAAGTTCATGCACACCCCTTCTGCACAAGTGCAAACAGGCATATGACCAAAACCTGCTTTTCTCGCCGAAAAAAAGCAAAAAAGTAGTGTGTTTTTGGGGACATGGGTGCATGGAATCATAAAATAACACTTCAGTATCATATCTTGGTTGGTCAGTTGATAATGCATTCATGGAGCAAAAAATTTCATGGATCCCCCCTTTTTGCACAAGTGCAAAAGGTGGCCAGTGACTGTGAGCTTTTCTGGCGAGAAAAAAACTTAATGGACGGGAGTGTGTTTTTGGGGGACATGGGTGCATGGAATCATGAAATAACACTTTAGTATCATTCTTGGTCAGTTGATAATGGAAATAAAGCAAAAAATTCCATGGATCACCCCTTTTGCACAAGTCAAAAAGAGGCCAGTGACTGTGAGCTTTTCTCGCCGAGAAAAGCACTTAATGGACGGGACTGTGTTTTGGGGGGACATGGGTGCCTGGAATCATAAAATAACACTTTAGTATCATTCTTTGTCAGTTGATAATGGATATAAAGCAAAAATTCCATGGCTACCCCCCTTCTGCACAAGTGCAAACAAACAGTGCCTGTGTGACTGTGTGAGCTTTTCTTGCCGAAAAAAAAGCAAAAAAGGACCGCATTGTGGTTTGATAGACATCAGTGCCTGGAATCATAAAATAACACTTTCGTATCATTCTTTGTCAGTTCATAGTGGATATAAAGCAAAAATTCCATGGGTCACCCCTTCTGCATAACTGCAAATATGCCAGTGAGTGTCTGTGTTTTTATAGACTTTTTTCTGGAATCGGTACTTATTTTTTATAGACAACGGTTCTGGAATCATAAAATAACGCTTTATTATCATTGTTGATCAGTTGACAATGCATATGTAGCAAATATTTCATGGGTCCCCGCTTCTGCACAAGAGCAAACAGGCATATGACCAAAACCTGCTTTTATTGCCGAGAAAAGCACTAAATGCAGTACTGTGTTTTGGGGGACATGGCTGCTTGGAATCATGAAACAACACTTTAATATCATTCTTGGTCAGTTGACAATGCATAGGGAGCACAAAAATGTGGGGCCCCACTTCTGCACACTTCTGCACAAGCATATGACCAAATAGGCATATGACCAAAACCTGTTTTTTTTCTCGCCGATCATGAAAAAAGCTCACATTCTTTGGAGACAGTACTGTGGGTTTTTGGTGGACGTGGGTGCATGGAATCATGAAATAACACTTTAGTATCATTCTTTGTCAGTTGATAATGGATACAAAACAAAAAATTGCATGGGTCACCCCTCAACACAACTTTAAACAGGCAAGTGACTGTGAGCTTTTCTCGCCGAGAAAAGCACTAAATCTATGATACTGTGTTTTGGGGGACATGGGTGCCTGGAATCATAAAATAACACTTTAATATCAATCTTGGTCAGTTGACAATGCATATGGAGCAAAAAGTTCATGGGTCCACGCTTCTGCACAAGACCAAACAGGCATATGACCAAAACCTGCTTTTCTCGAAAAAGCAAAAAAAAGCACTAAACACATATAGTAGTGTGTTTTGGGGGACATGGGTGCATGGAATGAAATAACACTTTGAAATAACACTTTAGTATCGTTCTTGGTCAGTTGATAATGGAAATAAAGCAAAAAATTCCATGGATCACCCCTTTTGCACAAGTTCAAAGAGGCCAGTGACTGTGAGCTTTTCTGGCGAGAAAAAGCACTTAATGGGACGGGACTGTGTTTTGGGCGACATGGGTGCCAGGAATCATGAAATAACACTTCTATATCATTCTTGGTCAGTTGATAATGGAAATAAAGCAAAAAATTCCAATCCCCTTTTGCAAAAAAATTCCATGGATCACCCCTTTTGCACAAGTCTAAAGAGGCCAGTGACTGTGAGCTTTTCTCGCCGAGAAAAGCACTTAATGGACGGGACTGTGCTTTGGGGGACATGGGTGCCTGGAATCATAAAATAACACTTTAGTATCATTTTTTGTCAGTTGATAATGGATATAAGCAAAAATTCCATAGGCTACCCCTTCTGCACAAGTGCAAACACGCCTGTGACTGTGAGCTTTTCTCGCCGAGAAAAGCACTTAAAGACCGTGTGGTTTGTGGTTGTGGTTTGATAGACATCAATGCCTGGAATCATAAAATAACACTTTTTCGTATCATTCTTTGTCAGTTCATAGTGGATATAAAGCAAAAATTCCATGGGTCACCCCTTCTGCATAAGTGCAAATATGCCAGTGAGTGTCTGCTTTTTGGACGGTACTGTGTTTTTATAGACATCGGTTCTGGAATCATAAAATAACGCTTTATTATCATTGTTGATCAGTTGACAATGCATATGTAGCAAATATTTCATGGGTCCCTGCTTCTGCACAAGAGCAAACAGGCATATGACCAAAACCTGCTTTTCTCGCCGAGAAAAGCTCACAAGGGACAGTACTGTGTTTTGGTGGACATTGGTGCATGGAATCATGAAATAGCACTTTAGTATCATTCTTTGTCAGTTGATAATGGATATAAAGCAAAAATTTCATGGGCTAGTTGATAAAAAAACCCCTTCTGCACAAGTGCAAGCACTTAAGTAAGTGTTAGCTTTTCTCGTGGGGGAAAAGCACTTAATGGCCGGACTGTGTTTTTGGGGACATGGGTATGGAATCATAAAATAACACTTCAGTATCAGTCTTTGTCACTAGATAACACATGGAACCCCTTCAAAAAGTTCATGGATAACCCCTTCTGCTCAAGTGCAAACAGGTATATGACCAAAACATGCTTTTTTCTCGAGAAAAAACTTAAAAAAAGGACACAAGTGTTTTTTGAGGACATGGGTTTATGGAATCATAAAATAACACTTCAGTATCAGTCTTTGTCAGTTCGTAATGGATATAAACCAAAAATCCCATGGGTCACCCCTTCTGCACGAGTGAAAACAGGCCAGTGAGTGTGAGCTTCACTCGAGAAAAGCACTAAATGCACGGTACTGTGTTTTTTGGGGGAAAAGCGTGCCTTGAAATTTAAAATAACACATATCATTCTTGGTCAGTTGACGGTGCAAGTTCATGTTTTGGGGACAAAGCGTGCCTTGAAATGATAAAATAACATTTCATATCATTCTGGGTCTGTTGACAATGCATATGGAGCAAAAAGTTCATGGGTCCCTGCTTCTGCAGAAAAGAGCAAACAGGCATATGATCAAAACCTGCTTTTTCGAGAAAAAAAGCTCACAAGGGGAAAGTACTTTTTTGGTGGACATGGGTGTATGGAATCAGGAAATAACACTTTAGTATCGTTCTTTGTCAGTTAATAATAATGGATTTTAGCAATAATCAATGGGTCATCAGGTTCAGACAGGTTCAGACAGGCCAATGACTGTGTGAGCTTTTCTCGCCGAGAATAGCAGTTAATGGACTGGTGTACTGTGTTTTGGGGACAATGGAATCATGAAATAACATATCATTTTTGGTCAGTTGACAATGCATATGGAGAAAAAAGTTCATGGGTCCCCGCTTCTGAACAAGAGCAAGCAGGCATATGACCAAAAGCTGCTTTTCTGAACAAGAGCAAGCAGGCATATGACCAAAAGCTGCTTTTCTCGCCGTGAAAAGCTCAGAATAGACAGTACTGTGTTTTGGTGGACATGGGTGCATGGAATCATGAAATAACACTTTAGTATCATTCTTGGTCAGTTGATATTAGTTATAAACCAAAAATCCCATGGGTCACCCCTTCTGCACAAGTTCAAACAGGCCAGTGAATGTGAGCTTGTCTCGAAAAAAAAAAAAAGCACTTAATGGACGGTATTGTATTTTGATAGACATCGGTGCCTAGAATCATAAGGTAACACTTTAATATCATTCTAGGTCAGTTGACAATGGGTTTGGAGCAAAAATTTCATGGGTCCCCGCTTCTGCACAACAGCAAACATGCATATGACCAAAACCTGCTTTTCTCGCTGAGAAAAACACTAAATGCACGGTACTGTGTTTTGTGTGACATGGGTGCCTGGAATCATGGGTGCCTATAATCATAAAATAACACTTTTATATCATTGTTGGTCAGTTGACAAGGCACATGGAGCAAAACGTTCATGGTTCCCCAAAGCTGCACAAGAATAAAAAAAGGTATATGACCAAAACCTGCTTTTCTCGCCGAGAAAAAGATCACTGTGGACAGTACTGTGTTTTGTTGGACATGGGTGTATGGAATCATGAAATAACAGTTTCGTATCATTCTTTGTCAGTTGATAATGGATATGTAGCAATAATCCCATGGGTCACCCCTTCTGCACAAGTTCAAAGAGGCCAACGACTGTGAGCTTTTCTCGCCGAGGAAAGCACTTAATGGCCGGACTGTGTTTTGGGGGACACGGGTGCATGGAATCATGAAATAACACTTTAATATAGCTCTTTATCAGTTGATTATGGATATAAAAGCAAAAACTTCCATGGGTCACCCTTTCTGCTCAAGATCAAACAGGCCAGGCCAGCGTTTCTCGCCGAGAAAAGAGCGTTGCACAGTACTGAGAAAAGCACTGCCTGTGCACAGTACTAACACCTTTTATGGGGGGGGCATGGGTGCCTGGCATCATAAACTAACACCTTTATATGATTGTTGGTCAGTTGACAATGCATATGGAGCAAAGAGTTCATGGGTCCCCGCTTCTGCACAACAGTAAACAGGCATATGACCAAAACCTGCTTTTCTCGCCGAGAAAAGCTCACAAGGGACAGTACTGTGTTTTGGTGGACATTGGTGCATGGAATCATGAAATAAGAATTTAGTATCATTCCTTGTCAGTTCATAGTGGACATAAAGAAAAAAATTCCATGGGTCACCCCTTCTGCGCAATTTCAAACACACCAGTGACCGTGAGCTTTTCTTGTCGAGAAAAGCACTTAATGGACAGTACTGTGTTTTGGTGGACATGGGTTTATGGAATCATGAAATAACACTTTAATATCATTCTTGGTCAGTTGATCATGGATATAAAGAAAAAATCCCTTGGGTACCCCCCTTCTGCATGTTCAAACAGGCCAGTGAGTGTGAGCTTGTCTCGCCGAGAAAAGCACTTAATGGCCGGACTTTGTTTTGGGGGAAATGGGTGCCTGGAATCGTAAAATAACACTTTAATATCATTCTTGGTCAGTTGACAATGCATATGGAGGATAAAGTTCATGGGTCCCCGCTTCTGCACAAGAGCAAACAGGCATATGACCAAAACCTGCTTTTCTCGCTGAGAAAAAAAGCACTAAATGCATGGTACTGTGTTTTGGGGGACATGGCTGCTTGGAATCATGAAACAACACTTTAATATCATTCTTGGTCAGTTGACAATGCATATGGAGCAAAAAGTTCATGGGTCCACGCTTCTGCACAAGAGCCAAACAGGCATAAGACCAAAAATAAGAAAAAAGCTCACAAGGGACAGTACTGTGTTTTTTGGATATGGGTGTATGGAATCATGAAATAACACTTTAGTATCATTCTCAGTTGATGATAATGGATGCAAAAAAAAATCCATCCATGGGTCACCCCTTCTGCACAACTTCAAACATGACAGTGAGTGTGAGCTTTTCTCGCCGAAAAAAGCTCTGGAAATGAACGGTATTGTGTTTTTTTGATGGACATGGGTGCCTGGAATCATAAAATAACACTTTATATCATCATTCTCATGTCATATGAGCAAAATGCAATGGGTCCCAAAAAGTTCATGGGTCAAACCGCTTCTGCACAAGAGCAAACAGGCATATGACCAAAACCTGCTTTTTCTCGCCGAGAAAACACTCACAACAGACACAGTGTGTTTTTGGGGACATGGGTGCATGGAATCATAAAATAACACTTTAATATCATTCTTTGTCACTGAAATCATAAAATAACACTTTAGTATCATTCTTTGTCAGTTGATAATGCATATAAAGCAAAAAATTTCATGGGTCCCCCCTGCTTCTGCACAAAGCAAACACATATATAGTGACCAAAACTTTGCTTTTCTCGAGAAAAGCACTTAAATGGACGTGTGTGTTTTTTGGGGACATGGGTGCCTGGAATCATAAAATAACACTTTAATATCATTCTTGGTCAGTTTTATATATCATTCTTGGTCAGTTGACAATGCATACATAGCAAAAAAAAGTTCATGGGTCCCCCCTTCTGCACAAGAGCAAACAGGCATATGACCAGTGTCTGCTTTTCTCGCCGAAAAAAGCTCTTAATGGATGTACTGTGTTTTTATGGACATGGGTGCATGGAATCATAAAATAACACTTTAGTATCATTCTTTGTCAGTTGATAATGGATATAAAGCAAAAAATTCCATGGGTCACCCCTTCTGCACAAGAGCAAACAGGCCAGTGAGTGTGAGCTTTTCTCGCCGAGAAAAAGCACTAATGGACACGGTACTGTGTGTTTTGGGGACATGGGTGCCTGGAATCATAAAATAACACTTTAATATCATTCTTGGTCAGTTGACAATGCATATGGAGCAAAAAGTTCATGGGTCCCCGCTTCTGCACAAGAGCAAACAGGCATATGACCAAAACCTGCTTTTCTTCTCGAAAAAAAAAAGCTCAAAGGGACAGTACTGTGTTTTGGTGGACATGGGTGCATGGAATCATGAAATAACACTTTAGTATCATTCTTTGTCAGTTGATAATGGATATAAAAAAAAAATTCCATGGGTCACCCCTTCTGCACAAGTTCAAACAGGCCAGTGAGTGTGAGCTTTTCTCGCCGAGAAAAGCACTTAATAATGGACGGTACTGTGTTTTGGGGGACATGGGTGCCTGGAATCATAAAATAACACTTTAATATCATTCTTGGTCAGTTGATAATGCATATAAAGCAAAAAGTTCATGGGTCCCCCCTTCTGGC